>OY740819.1:16689929-16711415 GCA_963514005.1 Raja brachyura | reverse complement strand
GCTGGTACAGCTTCTGGGATGAAATGAAGATAGACATTAAAATTTAAAATAAGGTAAAATATAAACTTAAGACATTCCATTCGACATCGCATGCCTAGAGTTTGTCAGAAAAAGTGAATTAGTTAATTCTGTTGAATTTAGGAAGTTGGGAGGGGAGTTTGTGCTGAGCCACTTTGGGAATAGGGGGAACTTTTGTAATCTGATCTGAACCACTCACAATAAATCTCAGATAAACAGATGATGTGGTGTCATGGGACAGAAATAGCACATCTAGGATACGAGGAAGCTTCATCTTTCTATTTCACTCAGCACTGCCCACACACACCACTGGTCACAAGGCACTATTTTTCATAAACACTATCAAGACATCAGGGCCTGACCTGATGAACACACAATTCTACTAAAGAAGGGCCTCGACCCGAAACGTCACCCATTCCTTCTCTCCAGGGATGCTGCCTGTCCCGTTGAGTTACTCCAGCCTTTTGTGTCCAACTTTGGTTTAAACCAGCATACGCCGCTCCTTCCTACACAACTCTACTCAAAGATAGACACAAAATGCCAGAGTAACTCAGCGGGGCAGGCAGCATCTCTGGAGAGAAGGAATGGGTGACGTTTCGGGTCGAGACCTTTCTTCAGACTCTACTCAAGCTGAACGAGGGAGGCCCAGACACATGTGTGGAGTTACACAGAGACCCACACCCTCAATGAACAGTTGACCTCACAGCAGAGTGAGATGTCCGTCGGGGAATGTTGCCAACTGGCCCGCTCCAGACTGCAGGAGTACGTGCTGAGGGACACACTGAAGCTCGATACAGTCAACGCCAAGGCTCGGTGCGGGAGGACCACAGTCTAGGGTCCTTCCGCTGCTGGACATTGGGGGGCAGAGTTCGGGGACCCCTCAAACACGGAGAGGGAGATCACCCCAGGGGGTCACTTGAGTGGCAAGGGGGCCGCGTATAATGATGGGTTTTGGGAACACTACCAAATACAACACTAAAACAGCCATGGTGGCGCAACGGTAGAGCGAACGCAGCGCCGGAGACACGGGTTCAATCCCGACTACGGGTGCTTGTCTGTACGGAGTTTATACGTTCTCCCCGTAACCTGCGTGGGTTTTATCCAAGATCTTCTGTTTCCTCCCACACTCCAAAAACCTACAGGTATGTAGGTTAATTGGCTTGGTAAATGTAAAAACTGCCCCTAGTGTGTGTAGGATAGTGTTGATACATGATAGCGGGGATCGCTGGTTGGCGCAGACCCAGTGGGCCGAAGGGCCTGTTTCCATGCTGTATCTCTAAACTAAGCTAAACTAAATATGGAAGTATCGCCATGGAAAATATCAGAGGAAGTTTACACAGTTCTTGTTTTGTACATCAAGTTTATTTTGTTTAGTTTAGCGATACAGTGCAGAAACAGGCCGTTCGGCCCACTGAGTCCGTGCTGACCAGCGATCCCTGTACACTACCACCATCCTACACATTAGGGACAATTTACATTTTGCCAAAGCTAATTAACCTGTCTTCTGTGTTCGATTTTCTGTTTGCAAATATGTTCTATTTTCTATGTTCAATGGTCCATATTCTATGTTCTTTGTTATATGTTATGTGTCCGTGTTCTATGTTGTTTTATGTTCCATGTTATATGTTCTATGTTCCGTGTTCCATGTCCTATGTTCTATGTTTCTTGTTCTATGTTCAGTGTTCCATGCTCACAAGGAGCTCCTCTCCGCCTCCGTGTTAATCTGCTGGCAGTTGTGGACAGCCTGACATTTATTTCGACCCATCAGGTATTGCTCTCCCAAGAACCAGCAAACAGAAACATGCTCAGAATATTCTCTGACTTTTTCTCAAGAAATCCACTCAGTCTACGTCTCCGACGCTCAACTGGAAGATGAGGTTTCTGAACCAAAACAGGAACCTTCTGGAAAGTGATGATAAGGAACTTCCTGGTCAGTGCAGTGACGACAGGGGTTGGCATGGTGACCGTCGCTCTGTCTGGCTCCTGTCTGATCACAGCAGGCATACGAGGGATTTCAGGCAGGCCCACACACCTCAGGCCAGACCCAGCACCAGACATCAGGCATAGCCTACAACCTAGGCCCAGACACAAACACAGCCTTTGCCCAAGGCCCAGACCCAATCCTAGTCTCATGCCTCAGTCTAGACCCAAGCTTAGTTTAAACCCAGGCTGAGACCCAGACACAGCCTATGCCAAGGCCCACGTCCAAACACAGCCTCAGGCCAAGGCCCAGACTAGTCTAGGCCTAGTCTCAAGTGTTGGCCCAGATCCAAGCCTAATGTCAGGCATAGAGCAGGACCCAAACCTACCCAAGTCCTAGACACAGCTTTGGGCCTCAGCCCAAAGTTCCTGGGGGTGCAGATCACTAACAGTCTGACCTGGTCGAATAACATCTCATCAACAGTTAAGCGAGCGCAGCAGCGGTTGCACTTTCTGCGCCGGATGAGAAGAGCTCACCTCCCCCATCCCATCCTCACCACTTTCTACAGGGGCACCATAGAGAGTATTTTGACCAGCTGTATCTCTGTCTGGTTTGGGGACTGTAAAGCCTCCGACTGGAAGTCCGTGCAGAGAGTGGTGAGGACAGTGGAAAAAATCATCGGGACCTCTCTCCCCTCAATCTGGGATATTGCGACCAAACGTTGCGTGTCTAAGGCCAGCAGTATTATAAAAGACCCCACACATCTCCATCACGGACTGTTCACTCTGCTGCCCTTGGGCAAAAGATATCGCAGCATAAGGAGCAGAACATCAAGGTTCTGCAACAGCTTCTTCCCACGAGCCATCAGACTCCTGAATGCCATGTAATGGGCTGCCACCATTGTCTATTTATCCTTTTATCCTTTTAATCCATTTTATCCTTCTGTTAATTATCGTGTTGCACAGGGAGCCAAATGCAACGGAATTTCGTTTGGAACTGCATATATCAATGTATTTCTAAATGACAATAAAGTTTGTTTGACTTTGACTTTGACATTGACACAAGCAGCACAGTCTGAGCACTAGGTCCACAGTCTTGTCTCATCTGAGACCCAGACACAGCTTCTACCCTGGTCCCAGGCCCTGGCACTGCCTTAGCCTTAAACCCAAATACCACTTAAACCCTAGGCCCGAACACAGCCTCAGGTGTAGGCCCAGTCAAACACAGCCTGAACACTAGGCCCAATTCAAGGCACAGCATCAGGCCTAGACCCAGACCCAGTCAAAGCTTCAGGCTCAAAGCCCAGACACATCTTCAGGGTAATAACCGCCTCCCTGGGCCTTCATAACTCCTCAGCCCTGGGTTCCCCTGCCCTGAGTTTCCTTGTCTTTATACTTGGCATTGTGAGATCTTTCTGTGGGCAGGTTAGCCACTGTGGTTAATATGGCTACCCTACCCAGAGCAAATCAGCAGCTATAAACACGTTAGAACTACTAAGCTTGGCGGCGCAGCAGTAGAATCGCAGCCTCACAGCACCAGAGACCCGGGTTCGAACCTGACTACGGGTGCTGTCTGTAACAGAGTTTGCACGTTCTCCCTGTGACAGCGTGGGTTTTCGCCGGGTGCTCCAGCTTCCTCCCACACTCCAAAGACGTGCAGGTTTATAGGTTAAGTACGGGGATCGCTGGTCTGCGCGGACTCTGTGGGCCAAGCGGCCTGTTTCCACGCTCTAAACTAAACTAAACTACTATGGGTTGAGCATGGTGTTAAATAAATTAAAACTGCCAATTGTTAACAAAATAGATGAGAGGGGCTCAGGAATGAAACTAGAACTGGAGTAAAACTCCGTTAATCCGGCATGCTCTGGGCCTTGATGTGGCTGTCTGGACAATTTTCCATGGTGCAGCTGGATCTGGTTCATTCGTAGTGCCAGAGGTCCAGGTTCGATCCCGACCTGCGGTACTGTCTGCGTGGAGTTTGCACGTTCTCCCTATGACCGCGTGGGTTTCCCTCAGCTACTCCGGTTTCAAAGGCTCAAAGATATTTTATTGTCACGTTTACCATACAGTCATACTAAAAGAAAAAGCAACAAAGACACACAACCACATAAAAGTTAAAATAAACATCCACCACAGCGGATTCCCCACATTCCCCGCTGTGATGGAAGGCAATAAAGTCTAATCTTCCCTATTCTTTATTCTCGCGCGGTCGGGGAAGTCGAACCATCTGCAGTCGGGGCAATCGAAGCTCCCGCAGTCAGCGATCGAAGTCCCCACATTGGGGCGGTCAAAGCCACTGTGACCTGGAGCTTCCGAAGACGTCCCTAACCAGGGACTGCGAGCTCCACGATGTTAGGCCGCAGTGCGGACGGAGATACGATACGGAAAAAAATCGCATCTCCGTCGAGGTAAGAGGTTAAAAAATGTTACCCCCAACCCATCACCCACCCCCCACATAAAACAAGCTAAAAATACATTTACCACATACTAAAAAACAACAATGGGAGAAAAAAAGAATCGCAAAGACGTGCAGGTTTGCAGGTTACTTGGCCTCTCTGTAAATTGTCCCTGGTGTGTGAGTGAATGGGAGGATCCGGGAAGGAAATGATGGGAGAGAGAGGAAAATAAAATGGGATTAATGTACGACCAGTGTAATCGAGTGATTGATGGTCAGCATGGACTCGATGGGCAGAAGGGCCTGGTTCCTTTGCTGCTCTCCGTGACTCTAAGATTTAGTCATAGAGTCACACAGTGTGAAAACAGGCCCTTCAGCCCAACTTGCCCTTCTGCACTAGTCTCACTTGCTTGAGTTTGGCCCATATCCCTCTAAACCTGTCTAAAGAATCCCTCTGCTCTACAACACTCCCCAGAGCCCCACCATTCACTGTGTAGGACCTGCCCATGTTACACTTTCAAAAAATTGCAGCACCCCGCATTTCTCTGCAATAGGTTCCATCAAGCATTCCTCAGGTGCTGTGATTGTACAAGAACAGGATGTAATGAGCAAAACTAAGGCAAATAAGGCTAACATTCGCCACGAGGAAGATAAAGGGCAGCACGGTGGCGCAGCGGTAGAGTTGCTGCCTCACGGCGCCAGAGATCTGGGTTCGATCCCGACTACGGGTGCTGTCTGTACAGAGTTTGTGCATTTTCCCTGTGACCTGCGTGGGTTTTCTCCGAGATCTTCAGATTCTTCCCACACTCCAAAGACGTACAGGTTTGTAGATTAATTGGCTTGGTATAAATGCAAAAACAAAATTGGCCCCAGTGTTTGTAGGATAGTGCGAGGGTGCGGGGATCGCCGGCCTGTGCGCTCGGAGGGCCGCAGGGCCTGTTTCCGCGCTGTGTCTCGAAAGAAAAGTAAACTAAACTAAACAAGAGGGGCTGAGGGATTGACCAGCTTGCTGCACAGAAACAGGGAGAGGGATTATGCAGCCCCACACCGCCCTGCCCTCTCCTCCCTCACCTGACACCTGCCGTGTGCCAGGATATCTCCACGTCACGTATGCTGTGATGCACGGGGAGAACACACGGCCTTGGACTTTGCCGAGTCCCACCCACCCCCATTACATCAATGGGCAGCTGGGAAAGTGGCAACACTTGCTGTCGTTTCTTAACTAATTACATATGTGTGTGAGCGTAGCTATGTGTGTAGCTAACGTTTATATTGATATGTGTGTGTGATTTAATTTATATATTTGTATGTGTGTAAGTATGTGTGTGGGTGAGAGAGAGAGAGAGAGGGAGGGAGAGGGAGAGGGAGAGGGAGAGGGGGGGTGGAAGATTGCAACCTTCACGTGGTCCGCCCTGTTTCAACAAATGCAATCAAGCCGGCGTGCACAATCAAATAAGATCAAATAGAACACATTGTCCGACATCTTTAGGCTGTGCACGCCACACGCAAGAAGAAGAAGGGAGAGGGAGAGGGGGAGAGGGAGAGAGAGAGAGAGAGAGAGAGAGAGAGAGAGAGAGAGTGTGTGTGTGTGTGTGTGTGTGTGTGTGTGTGTGTGTGTGTGTGTGTGTGTGCATGTGAGTTTAGTTTAGAGAAACAGCGTGAAAGGCGCATTGGCCCACCGAGTCTGCGCCAACCAGCGATCCCCGGATAGCAACACTATCCTACACACACACTAGGGACAATTTTACATTTGCACCAAGCTAATTAACCTACAAACCTGTGCGGCTTTCGAGTGTGGTAGAAAACCCACATTATTTATATTGAGATTGGTATGTGTGTATGTCTTAATTGATATATTTGTATGTGTGAGTGAGTGAGGGGGAGAGAGAGACGGAGACAGACAGAGAGGGGGAGAATGTGTGCATTTGTGCAGTATGGATTTAAGTCACGACACAATAAACTGCAGATGCACGAATCTTACTTAAAACACAAAGTGCTGGAGTTACTCAGTGGGTCAGGCAGCATCTGTGGAGTACATGGATGGGTGACGATACAGGTCGAGACACACTCTCCCTCTTTCTCCCGAACACACACACACACAGAATCACACACACACACTACACACACACACACAGAATCACACACACACAATCACACACACACACGCACACTACACACACGCACACTACACACAGCAGGCCGCCAACTGATCTTGATTAGTGCAGATGTCAGGGGTTTTGGGGAGAAGGTAGGTGCTTGGGGTTGAGAGGAAAATGCGTGTGTGAGTCTGTACATGTGTGTATGTCAACCTGTGTGGATCTGTGTGTCAGTGTGTGTGAATCTGAATGTGTGTGTGTGAATTTCTGAGTGTATCTGAATGTTTGTATCTGAATATCAAGAGAGAGTTAGATTTCGCTCTTGGGGCGAAAGAAATCAAGGGATATGGGGGAAAAGGCTGGAACGGTGTATTTATTTTGGATGATCAGCCATGATCATATTGAATGGCGGTGCCAGCTCGACGGGCTGAATGGCCTACTCCTGCACCTATTTTGCTACGTTTCTGTGTTGGTGTACGTGCGAGAGAAAGTGTGTGTGCGCGCAAAAGTGTGTTTGTGAATCTGTCTGGGTGTGAATCCATGTGAGTCTGAATGTGTGTGTGAGTTTCTGTGCGTGTATCTATGTGTGTGTGTGTGTGTGTGTGCGTGTCTGTCTGTGTGCATGCGTATGTGCATGTGTGTGTGTCTGAATGTGTGTGTATCTGTGCGTGTATCTGTGTGTGTGTGTGTGTGCGAGTCTATCTTAGTGCGTGTTTGTGTGTGCGTGTGCGCGTGTGCGCATGTGCTTGTGCATGCATGTAAGCGTGCGCGCATGTGTGTGTGTGTGTGTGTAAGTGCGTGTGCGTGTGCCCTTCTGTCCCGTGGCGTTGGTCTCGTGTTCCCTCTGCCACGTTCGTCCATGCTTGGACAGCCCTGGCCATTTCAAGGAAGTTCGGAGTCTGTAGACTTAATAAGAGCTGAATCACTCAGCCTTTGAACTCAAACAATAAGGCAGTAGATCTCCTCACATGGCTTTATGTGGAAACACATTTCTAAATGTCAAATCTAACGAGTTGCATCTCATGATGCAGTTACTGCACATAATTCCATGACCTCCCGTCAAATGCAGTGAGGTCAGGGCACATGTCGTGCTGATCAGACGAGGTTGGGATGTGGAAACAAGGAACTGCAGGTGCTGGTTTATACCGAAGATAGGCACAAAGTGCTGGAGTAACTCAGCGGGTCAGGCAGCATCTCTGGAGAGAAGGAATAGGTGAGATCCTTCTTCAGACTGAGAGTTAGGGGAGAGGGAAACTAGAGTTGGGAAAAGGTACAGAGAACAGGCGAATGAAAGGTGTGAAAAGAACAAATCAAAGCCAGCGAAGATGATCCACTTTGGTGGCAAGAACAGGAGAGTAGACTATTATGGTGGCCGATTAGGAAAAGGGGAGATGCAACTAGACCTGGGTGTCATGGTACACCAGTCATTGAAAGTAGGCATGCAGGTGCAGCAGGCAGTGAAGAATTCGTAGCAAAAGGATTTGAGTATAGGAGCAGGGAGGTTCTACTGGGGTTGTACAGGATCTTGGTGAGACCACACCTGGAGTATTGCGTACAGTTTTGGTCTCCTAGTCTGAGGAAAGACATTCTTGCCATAGAGGGAGTACAGAGAAGGTTCAGCAGACTGATTCCTGGGATGGCAGGACTTTCATATGAAGAAAGACTGGATAGACTCGGCTTGTACTTGCTAGAATTTAGAAGATTGATAGATCTTATAGAAACGTACAAAATTCTTAAGGGGTTGGACAGGCTAGATGCAGTAAGATTGTTTCCGATGTTGGGGAAGTCCAGAACAAGGGGTCACAGTTTAAAGATAAGGGGGAAGTCTTTTAGGACCGAGATGAGAAAAACATTTTTCACACAGTGGTGAATCTGTGGAACTCTCTGCCACAGAAGGTAGTTGAGGCCAGTTAATTGGCTATATTTAAGAGGGAGTTAGATGTGGCTCTTGTGGTTAACGTGATCAGGGGGTATGGAGAGAAGGCAGGTACAGGATAGTGAGTTGGATGAACAGCCATGATTATATTGAATGGCGGTGCAGGCTCGAAGGGCCGAATGGCCTACTCCTGCACCTAATTTCTATGTTTCTATGTTTCTATGATCAAGGAGAGGTGGAGCCCACAATTGTCCATTGTTGGCTGTGGAAGTGGTAATGAAGAGATACTGTACAAACTGTGCAGCACAGGTTAGACACAGATGCTGCCTGACCTGCTGGAGTAACTCAGCAGGTCAGGCAGCATCTCTGGTGAACGTGGATGGGTGACATTTCGGGTCATAGATACATAGAAAATAGGTGCAGCAGTAGGCCATTCGACCCTTCGGGCCAGCACCGTCATTCACTATGATCGTGGCTGATCATCCCCAATCAGTACCCCGTTCCTGCTTTCTCCCCATATTCATTGATTCCGATAGCCCTAAGAGCTAAATCTAACTCTCTCTTGAAAACATCCAGTGAATTGGCCTCCACTGCCTTCAGTGGCAGAGAATTCCACAGATTCACTACTCTTTGGGTGAAAATGTTTTTCCTCTTCTCAGTCCTAAATGGCCTATCGCTTATTCTTAAACTGTGACCCCTGGTTCTGGATACCCCCCAACATCCGGGCCGGGACCCTTCTTGAGACTGAATGTTGAGGGGGGTGGGGGAGGTGAGGTGAAGAGCTGGTAGATGAGAAAAGACCAGGGCCAGCAACAAATGACCTCAGGCAGGGCGGTGAAGGGTCTCGACCCGAAACGTCACCCATTCCTGCTCTCCACAGATGCTGCCTGTCCCGCTGAGTTACTCCAGCATTGTGTCTATCCGGCAGGGTAGATCCATTGTTGGCTGGGGAAGGTGTGGTCTGGGCTGATCCCTGCCACCCGCTGCCTCACCCTCAGGCCAGAGCTCAAGTCAAGTCAAGTTTATTTCTATAGCACATTTAAAAAACAACTCTCGTTGGCCAAAGTGTTTCACATTGGTATAAGAATAGTGTAACAAACAGCAGTGGTTCATAGATTAAATACAAACATCACTACATACATATAGCCCTCGCTCAGAGGACGTCAAGAAAGGCTTGGGAGTAGAGATGAGTTTTCAGTCTCGACTTAAAGGAGTCGATGGAGGGGGCAGTTCTGATGGGAAGAGGGACGCTGTTCCACAGTCTAGGAGCTGCAACCGCAAAGGCGCGGTCGGTCGGTCGCCCCTGAGCTTATGCCTAGACCGCGGGATGTTCAGTAACCCCAAGTCGGCCGATCTGAGGGACCTGGAGGTGGTGTGGTGGGTGAGCAGACTTTTGATGTAGGTGGGGGCGAGCCCGTTGAGGGCTTTGTAGACATAAAGGAGGAGCTTGAAATGTATTCGGAACCGCACAGGGAGCCGGTGGGGAGAGACCAGGATCGGGGTGATGTGGTCGCCCGTCAGGAGTCTCGCTGCGGCGTTGCATTGAGTCTAGTTTATTGTCACTTGTACCATAGAAACATAGAAACATAGAAAATAGGTGCAGGAGTAGGCCATTCGGCCCTTCGAGCCTGCACCGCCATTCAATGTGATCATGGCTGATCATCCAACTCAGTATCCCGTACCTGCCTTCTCTCCATACCCCCTGATCCCTTTAGCCACAAGTGCCACATCTAACGCCCTCTACCGAGCTACAGTGAAAATCTTTTGTTGCGCGCTAACCAGTCAGCGGAAAGATCATACATGATTACAATCGAGCCACCCACAGTGTACAGATACAGGATAAGGGAGTAACATTTAGTGCAAGACAAGGTCCAGAATAATTGGAATAACTTTTGGTGCCAGAAAAAAGTGCTGTAAAGTCTGATTGAAGATAGTCTGAGGATCTCCAGTGAGGTAGATAGTAGCTCGGGACTGCTCTATAGTTGTTGTAGGATGGTTCAGTTGCCTGATAACAGCTGGGAAGAAATTCCTGAATCTTTGAACGCAAAGATCCTGAACTTCTGTCCAACCCCAGTGTCGATTCCTGCTCTGGGATTACACCTGAACCACCCCCCCCCCCCCCCCCCCCCCCCACCCCACCCCACCCCACCGTCAGTCACACGTCTGTGAGTTTGGCTCTCACCAGCTGTGGCCTTGCCAGAGTTGCATCATTACCAGGAACCTTCAGCCCAGGTCTGAGCAGGCACAGCTCCTTCCCTTCCCTGAATACACCATCTCATTTCAGACGCAGATAATCCTGCACCTGATGAGCTCATCGGTTTCGCAATTTGTACAACACCAGAAGGCAGGGCTGTGCCGATACAGACTGATCCACGTCTTCACACAGAGAGGGGGGGGGGGGGGGGGGGGTGGAGAGGGGGGGGGGGGGGTGGAGGGGGGGGGGGGTGGAGAGGGGGGGGTGGAGAGGGGGGGGTGGAGAGGGGGGGAGCAGAGAGAGGAGGGGAGCAGAGAGAGGAGGGGAGAGAGGGAAGGAGGGAGAGACTGATCTACGTCTTCAGAGAGAGAGGGGGGGAGAGAGAGAGAGAGAGAGAGGGGGAGAGGGGGGGAGGAGGAAGGAGAGAGAGAAGGGGGGAGAGGGAAAGGGGGAGAGAGCAGGAAGGGGAAAGAGGGAGAGAGGGAAGGACGGAGTGGGGGAGAGAGAGATAAGAGGGAGGAGAGAGAGATATAGGGAGAGAGAGGGAGAGAGAGAGAGGTGAGGTGCGGGAGGGAGAGAGAGAGAGAGATAAAAGAGAGAGGAGAGGGCGAGAGAGAGAGAGATAAAGAGAGAGAGATAAAGAGAAATAAAGAGAAACAAAGAGGGAGAGACAGAGAAGGAGAGGGAGAGAGAGAGAGGGGGGAGAGGGGGGGGGAGAGGGGGGAGAGGGGGGGAGAGGGGGGGAGAGGGGGGGGGAGGGGGGGGAGAGGGGGGGGGGGAGGGGGGGGAGAGGGGGGGGGAGAGGGGGGGGGGAGGGGGGGGAGAGAGAGGTGGGGGAGTAGGAGCAAACATTCTCATGAACTTTGTCCTTCAGGCCGCTGGTGTTTGTCTGGGTGAGTCAGCGTGTGTTTACAACATTAGTGCAGCTCGGTGCTAACATCAGCGGGCCAGTGTCAGCACAAGGCGGGCCCACGCTGGCTATAAATGACTTGTGGTGTTCAGACACTGATTACTTTGTGGAAAGGCTGAAGCTTCCCGTCACTGTGCCAGCTTCCAGTAACCCGCAGCCTGAGGGTTGTGAGCTGGGATTTTCAGCAAGGTCCAGGTCCAGGTCCAGGTCCTGCTCCGCTTGGGTGGGAAGGGGCAGGGGTTGGGGTGAATACCCGTGGGTGAGACCTGTGTAAAGGACACACAGAGTGCTGGAGAGCCCAGGGCAGGTAGAGTGGGAGTGGATGCACCTTACTACACAGACACAGCCAAATGTCCATTTGGCACATGAGACCAGGTGTGGAGGAAGGAAGGAACCAGCAGATAGATAGATGCTGGTTTAAACTGAAGATAGACACACACCAAGCTGGAGTAACTCAGCGGGTCAGGCAGGCAGCATCTCTGGAGATAAGGAATGCCCAAAGATGCTGTCTGAGTTACTCCAGCATTTTGTAACGTAGGCTGCCGTTTGCTGACGAAACCAAGCTAGTTGGAAGGGAGGAGGATGGAGAGAGGAACACGCGTGGGTGAGCAGGCAGAACCACCTCAGTACGTGCACATAATGGCAAAGCAGAACATATATTTTTCAAATGGCAAGAGACTGCATAATGTTCTGTCGGTGGCTGTAAGTAATTTGAGGAGGAATTTCTTGGTTAATCTGTGGAATTCATTGCCACAGACGGCTGCGGAGGCCAAGTTAAGGGGCTGTCCCACTTTCACGACTTAATTCAAAACCTCTGCCGAGTTTAAAGGACCTTTTAAAAAAAAAACAAGATTGTGGTCATCTATGAACTGCTACGACCTTCCACGGCTATGTTCACAAACTCCTACAAGTATGTCTACGAATTCCCACGACTATTTCGATGCCCTCCTCTGCCTCAGAGGGTGGTGGAGGCCGGTTCTCTGGATGCTTTCAAGAGAGAGCTAGATAGGGCTCTTAAAGATAGCGGAGTCAGGGGATATGGGGAGAAGGCAGGAACGGGGTGCTGATTGGGGATGATCAGCCATGATCACATTGAGTGGCGGTGCTGGCTCGAAGGGCCGAATGGCCTACTCCTGCACCTATTGTCTATTGTCACATGTACCGAGGTACAGTGAAAAGCTTTTGTTGCGTGCTAACCAGTCAGCGGAAAGACAATACATGATCACAATACGATACGATATGAAATAACTTTATTTATCCCAGGAGGGAAATTAATGTGCCAACTGTCATAAAACCCCCAAATATATGGAACATTAAATTAAAGTGACGAATGGAAAGGATTGGGGATGTGGAAAGAATGGGGAGGGGGGAGGGGGGAGGGGGGAGGGGGGAGGGGGGTGGGGGGGGAGAGTAGTCAGTCTCAGTCTACCCCATGGCAGAATGGGGAGGGGTTGAGCCATTTACAGTGCACAGATGCATGATAATGGAATAACGTTTAGTGCAAGGTAAAGCCAGCAAAGCCCGATGAAGGATCAGAGGGGGGGTTCATTGATCGGATCAGAGCACCAAAGGGGGCGGGGGGGGGGGCATGAGAGATCAGAGACAGGCGTGGGACACACAAGCAGCGGGTCCACTGTCCAGCATCACAATCAGCATCGTGACCCATGGAAACTAAATTAGAGACACTTCCTGGACTCAGTCACCATCCCGCCCGTGGACATCCGGCCGGTGGTCGCTGGAGCCCCTACGGCCCTCTGTGGCCAAGGGACACACAGGTCACTTTACACCGGCAGGTCTCTCCTTGCACGGCCTGGTGTACTCGTGTATGTAACCCAGCAATAACAGCAATAAACCAAGGCCCAGACATGTCCTTGTGTGCACATACACTGGCCACACACACTGGTCACACACACATGCAGTCCCACACACGCACACACACGGGTCTCACACATGCACAGACACACACGCACACTGTCTCGCACATACACCCGTCACACACACACACAAACACGCATGCAGCCCCACACATACACTGGTCACACAGACACACACATACACTGGTGACACGCACACACATGCAGTCCCACACGTACACTGGTCTCACACATACACAGACATACACACACACAGTCTCGCACATACACCCGTCACACACACAGACACGCACACACACGCACACAGTCTCACACATACACGGGTCTCTCATACACATGGTTCTCACACATACACAGACACACACACACAGTCTCGCCCATACACCCGTCACACACACACACATGTAGCCCCACACATACACTGGTCACACAGACACACAGACACACTGGTCTCTCGCACATACACAGACACACACACACAGTCTCGCACATACACAGACACACACACACAGTCTCACACATACACAGACACACACACAGACACAATCTCATACATACATGGGTCACGCACACACATCCCCAATCCCCACAGGTATGCGGCCAGGTCACACAGTGACCAGGACATACCTGGCATCCTGTAAACCCACAGGGATCTCTGACCAGATTGCTTTGCTTTGTGTAAATAAGCTGGCACCACATGAAGGAGCGTCAGTCTGTGACTCACAGCGGTGTGACTAGCCTTCAGTGAGCGCTCTAATGTAAACTTCACAACTCCACGGCCTGCCTCTGTAGCTGCATTCTCTTTATTTTTCCCCTTTGCATTATCTGTTGAACTTGTGCCACGGTTTGACCTTTTAAAGAGACAGGCCCTGAGTCCGCGCCGACCATCGATTCAGCCTCAACGACTGGGGGCAATTTACCGGAGCCAATTAACCTACAAACCTGAACGTCTTTGGAGTGTGGGTGGGAACCGGGGGGTCACCCGGAAAAAAACCCAGGGGGAATGTGCAAACTCCGTACAGACAGCACCCGTAGTCAGGATCGAACCCGGGTCTCTGGCGGTCTGTCTGAGGCAGCAACTATACCGCTGCGCCACCGTATTTGACTGGAGAGCACGTAAAACCCAGTTTTTCACTAGATCTCAATGCACATAACAATAATAAACCTGTACCAATGTAACAGAGTAGGAAGGAACTGCAGATGCTGGTTTACACCGAAGACAGACACAAAAAGCTGGTGTAACTCAGCGGGATGGGCAGCATCTCTGGAGAAAAGGAGTAGGTGACGTTTCGGGTCTGAAGAAGGGTCTCATCAGAACTGGAAGAACGAAGAAATTCAACGGAAAATCAGTCGCACGGTGGCGCAGCGGTAGAGTTGCTGCCTCACAGCGCCAGAGACCCGGGTTCCATCCTGACCACGGGTCTGCGCTGTCTGCGCGGAGTTTGCACGTTCTCCCCGTGACCTGCGTGGGTTTTCTCCGGGTGCTCCGGTTTCCTCCCACACTCCAAAGATGTGCGACGTGCAGGTTTGTAGGTTAATTGGCTCGGAATAAAGAGATAAATGTCAAATAATTGTCCCTAGTGTGTGTAGGATAGTGTTAGTGTGCGTGGATCGCTGGTCGGCGTGGACTTGGTGGGCCGAAGGGCCTGTTTCTGCGCTGTATCTCTAAACTTATCCAGTCAAATCGCACAATTGAACCGGATTCTTACCTCCCGCGCCTTCAAGGTCAGCTGCAGGAGACACCCCCGGGGCACAAAGGTGACCAGGCAAGGAGGAACAGATGACAATAAGAGAGCTATAGGGTGAGGTTTGGTGAGCTATAGGGAGAGGTTGGGTGAGCTATAGGGAGAGGTTGGATGAGCTATAGGGAGAGGTTGAGTAGGCTGGGTCTCTATTCCATGGAGCACAGGAGGATGAGGGGAGATCTTATAGAGGTGTATAAAATCATGAAAGGAATCATGCTACATGTCCATGCACTCTGCATAATCAGGGTAATTAACACAAGAGTGGTGAATCTGTGGAATTCTCTGCCACAGAAGGTAGTTGAGGCCAGTTTGTTGGCTATATTTAAGAGGGAGTTAGATGTGGCCCTTGTGGCTAAAGGGATCAGGGGGTATGGAGAGAAGGCAGGTACAGGATACTGAGTTGGATGATCAGCCATGATCATATTGAATGGCGGTGCAGGCTCGAAGGGCAGAATGGCCTACTCCTGCACCTATTGTCTATGTTTCTATGAATAGACAGAGTCTCTTGCCCAGAGTAGGGGAATCGAGGACCAGAGGACATAGGTTCAAGCTGAAGGGGTAAAGATTTAATAGGAATCCAAGGTAACCTTTTCACACAGAGGGTGGTGGGTGTACGGAACAAGCTGCCAGAGGAGGTAGTTGAGGTTGGGACTATCCCATTGTTTAAGAAACAATTAGACAGGTACATGGATAGGACAGGTTTGGAGGGATATGGACCAAGCGCAGGCAAGTGTGACTAGTGTAGCTGAGACATTGTTGGCCAGCGTGGGCGAGTTGGGCTGAAGGGCCTGTTTCCACACTGTATCACTCTATGACTCTACTAAAGTGCTGGAGTAACTCAGCAGGTCAGGCAGCATCTCTGGAGGACATGGATAGGTGATGTTTTGGTTCAGGAACGTTCTGCTTCCAAGCCTCCACAGTGGCGTAGTGGTACAGTTGCTGCCTCACAGCGCCAGAGACCCGGGTGCTGTCTGCAAGGAGTTTGTACGTTCTCCACGCAACCTGTGTGGGTTTTCTCCGGGAGCTCCGGTTTCCTCCCACACTCCAAAGGCTAATTGGCTTGGTAAATCGTTGATAGTGTGCGTGTGGGATAGTGTTAGTGTGCGGGGATCGCTGGTCGGCGTGGACTCAGTGGGCCGAAGGGCTTGTTTCCGCACCGTATCACTAAGCCAAACCAAACTAAACTAAACTAAGTTCAGATCCAATGATAGACACAACATGCTGGAGTAACTAGAGTAACTCAGCAGGACAGGCAGATCTCTTACGAGAAGGAACAGGTGATGTTTCGGGTCGAGACCCTTCTTCAGACTATAAGTTCAGATAACTTCCGATAAGTTCAGATCCAACTAGGATCCAAGGTACCTGAACTTCATTCACCAGTTCCAGCAAAAAGGACCAAAATGACACCTATCCATACCCTCCACAAATGCTGCCTGACCTGCTGGGCTACTCCAAGCTCTATGTCACCTATTACTTCAATGCAAGTGTTAATTATAACATGAGTTTCATGTTACAGAGCGGGAGGGGAGGAGAGGATCGGGCTGAAGGGCGTCTCTCTGATAGGGTGAGGTCAAGGTTTCCTTGGTGATCTCGATGTTTACAGAAGTGTCTGACAATAGACAATAGACAATAGGTGCAGAAGTAGGCCATTCAGCCCTTCGAACCAGCACCGCCATTCAATGTGATCATGGCTGATCATCCCCAATCAGTACCCCGTTCCTGCCTTCTCCCCATATCCCCTGACTCCGCTATTTTTAAGAACCCTATCTAGCTCTCTTGAAAGCATCCAGTGAACCCGCCTCCACCGCCCTCTGAGGCAGAGAATTCCACAGACTCACCACTCTCTGTGAGAAAAAGTGTTTTCTCATCTCCGTACTAAATGGCTCACTCCTTATTCTTCAACTGTGTGTGGCCCCTGGTTCTGGACTCCCCCAACATCGGGAACATGTTTCCTGCCTCTAGCATGTCCAAGCCCTTAACAATCTTAACAAAGGCATTATTGTATTGTATTTGTTTGGCAATGACACCGTAAGCACAGCCGAGATCTATATACAAGAAGGGCCTCGACCCGAAATGTCGCCAATTCCTCCTCTCCATAGACGCTGCCTCACCCAAGTCAAGTCAAACAAGTCAAACAAACTTTATTGTCATTTAGAAATACATTGATATATGCAGTTCCAAACGAAATTACGTTGCATTTGGCTCCCTGTGCAACACAATAAATTAACCGAAGGATAGGTATGTATGAAAAGGATAAATAGACAATAGTGGCAGCCCATTTACATGGCATTCAGGAGTCTGATGGCTCGTGGGAAGAAGCTGTTGCGGAACCTTGATGTTCTGCTCCTCATGCTGCGGTATCTTTTTCCCGAGGGCAGCAGAGTGAACAGTCCGTGATGGAGATGTGTGGGGTCCTTTATGATACTGCTGGCCTTAGACACACAGCGTTTGGTCGCAATATCCCCGATTGAGGGGAGATAGGTCCCGATGATTTTTTCCGCTGTCCTCACCACTCTCTGCACAGACTTCCAGTCGGAGGCTCTACAGTCCCCAAACCAGACAGAGATACAGCTGGTCAGAATACTCTCTATGATGCCCCTGTAGAAAGTAGTGAGGATGGGATGGGGGAGATGAGCTCTTCTCATCCGGCGCAGAAAGTGCAACCGCTGCTGCGCTCTCTTAACAGTTGATGAGATGTTAGTCGACCAGGTCAGACTGTTAGTGATCTGCACCCCCAGGAACTTTGTGCTACTGACCACCTCCACATCGCTGTCATTGA
The DNA here is from genome assembly GCA_963514005.1 of Raja brachyura. Next base: position 16,693,608 of record OY740819.1, on the reverse strand, counting down.
TGTGAAGTGGTGTGGGACTGTGCCGCTGAGTTACTCCAGCATTTTGTGTCTACCTTCGATCTACCAGCATCTGCAGTTCTTTCTTAAACATGCTACATGTCCATACACTCTGCACAATGTCAGGGTAATTAATACATGCTCATTTTAGTTCTTTTTTTCATGGCATTTCTCACCTTACGTCCACCCTGTTGTTTGTGCTTGTTTCACTGATCCAGGATCAATTATTGTGAACTGCAACTTGACACTACTCGACAGGGGCGCAGGAGTTCACCATCAAAATAAAGAATCACCTTTGTTAAAAGGTGGAAGCTGTAATTATGCAGAACCTTTTGCGTCCATTACACAGTCAGAATGAGAACCAGTTTGTTTAACCTCCCATTCACCACTTCAAACATCCACTTCCTTCGCAACCAAAACACTGTGGCTATTCTTTGTTCCACCTGTGAAACACACTGTAGCTATGTATGTTCAAGAAGGAACTGCAGATGCTGGAAAAATCGAAGGTAGACAAAAATGCTGGAGAAACTCAGCGGGTGAGGCAGCATCTACGGAGAGAAGGAATAGGTGACGTTTCTGATCGAGACCCTGTCTGGTCCACTCGAACAACAGGTCCCAAATCCGCAGATCCCAAATTCCAGTTGGAAAGGGTGCAGGGAAGATTTACGAGGATGTTGCCAGGACTAGAGGGTCTGAGCTACAGGGAGAGGTTGACCGGGCTGGGACTCTAATCCTTGGAGCGCAGGAGGATGAGGGATAATCTTATAGAGGTGTATAAAATCATGAGGGGAATAGATCGGGTAGACGCACAGGGTCTCCTGCCCAGAGGAATCGAGGACCAGAGGACATAGGGTTAAGATTAAGGGGAGAAGATTTAGTAGGAATCTGAGGGGTAACTTTTTCACGCAAAGGGCGGTGGGTATATGGAACGAGCTTCCGGAGGAGGTAGTTGAGGCAGGGACTATCCCAACGTTTAAGAAACAGTTAGACAGATACATGGATAGGACAGACATAAGTGCTGGAGAAACTCAGCGAGTGCAGCAGCATCTATGGAGAGAAGAAAATAGGCAACGTTTCGGGACGAAACGTTGCCTATTTTCTTTGCTCCACAGATGCTGCTGCACCCGCTGAGTTTCTCCAGCACTTTTGTCTACCTTCAATTTTCCAGCATCTGCAGTTCCTTCTTAAACACATGGATAGGACAGGTTTGGGGAGGTGGGCAGGTGGGACGAGTGCAGCTGGGACATGTTGGCCAGTGTGGGCAAGTTGGGCCGAGGGAAGGGGCCGGACCTATGCACACCATACGGTTCTTCAGAAGTCGACAAGTTTGCAGAAGTTTCACTCTGGGTCACTCCCAAACACGGCCTTCTGGTAAGAGTGAGTCATTGGTGTCTGAGTACCAGGAACTAAAGCTCGGTGACAGCACAGTTTCCCAACAATTTGCCGGCTAAACACATCTCAGAGAGAAACACGATGAGAAACACACAGAGCGACCAGGACGTATGTCCCCCCCCCCCCCCCCCCCACCCCCCCCCTCCTCCCATCCCCCTCCCTCCCCACCCAACCGAAACAGACTTGAATTACTTGTAATGGACACAGCGTGCCGGAGTAACTCACCGGGTCTGGCAGCATCTCTGGAGTAAAAGGGACGGGTGACGTTTTGGGTCGGGACCCTTCCTCTGTGGGCATAAGCTGGGGCAAGGTTAATTTACGTAGCTAGTTCATGAACATGGGGCTGCACGGTGGCGCAGCAGTAGAGTTGCTGCCTCACAGCGCCAGAGACTCGGGTTCGATCCTGACCACAGGCGCTGTCTGTACGGAGTTTGTTCGTTCTACCCTTGACACAGAGGTCAGGCTGGAGGGGGGAGAGGGGGGGGTGGGATGGGCAGGTCAGGGTGGGGGAATGGGAGAGGGAAACACAGGGCCGGTGGGGTGGGTGGGTGGGGGCAGGTCAGGCTAGGGGGGGGGGGTGAAGGAGGCAATGGATAGTGTCGGCTGGGGGAGGAAGAGAAGCACTGGGCAGGTGAGCGGGGGGAGGAGAGGGAGGGAGGCTCTGGCTGATCGGCGTGATGGAATGAATCAATGGACACTTCCTTGTCACTTGCTACAAGTCACAGTGAAATTCTTTGCTTACATACCCAAGGTGTAGGATAGTGTTGATATGTGGGGATCGCTGGTCAGCACGGACTCAGTGGGCCGAAGGGCCTGTTTCCGCTCTTTGTTCTCCCCACCCCCCCCCCCCTCACGACGGTCCCCCCAAGCGGTGTCCACATTTGTTCCCATGAGGAGGGAGCTGGGTGACCGGGGGGGGGTTGTTGTTTGAAGTGGGGGTGATGAGGTGATTAGGTGGGGAGTGGAGCGGAGGGGAGGGGAGGAGAGGGGAGGGGAGGGGAGGAGAGGGGAGGAGAGGGGAGGAGAGGGGAGGAGAGGGGAGGGGAGGGGAGGGGAGGGGAGTGGAGTGGAGGTGAAGGGAAGGGAAGGGGAGGTGGAGGGGAGGGGAGTGGAGTGGAAGGGAGGAGAGTAGAGGGGAGTGGTGGGGAGAGGAGGGGAGGGGAGGGGTATGGAGGGGAGGGGAGTTGGGAGGGGTATGGAGGGGAGGGGAGTGGAGGGAAGTGGAGGGGAGGGGAGGGGAGGGGAGTGTAGGGGGGGAGGGGAGGGGAGGGGAGTGTAGGGGGGGAGGGGAGGGGAGGGGAGGAGAGTGGAGGTGAGGAGAGTGGAGGGAAGTGGAGGGGAGGTGAGGAGAGTGGAGGGGAGTGGAGTGGAGTGGAGGGATGGGGGGGAGGTGGGGGGAGGTGGTGCGTGACACAAACATCACCACCCCTGTCACAGCTGCTTCTGAGAATCTGGGGAGGATGTGAAATGGGAAGTGGGAACTGAGAAGGGAACTGTTTTGCAACAAAACAACAGACTGAACGCAGATTTCGGACATAGATGTGGCCAGTGACGTCGCTGGCAACAGGTTAATTGTGATTGTATCTGGAGCCCACCGCCAACATCACCATGGACAAACCCCTCCACAAATAACCACCCCACGCTGCCTCGGCAAGGCCCGTCTCACCCCGGCCACTCCCTCTTCTCCCCTCTCCCATCAGGCATGAAGTGTGAAAAGGCTCGGTGGCGCAGCGGTAGAGTTGCTGCCTCACAGCCCCAGAGACCCGGGTTCGATCCTGACTACGGGTGCTGTCTGTACGGAGTTTGCACGGTCTCCCTGTGACCGCGTAGGTTTTCTCCGGGTGCTCCGGTTTCCTCCCACACTCCAAAGACGTGCAGGTTTGTAGATTAATTGGCTTCTGTAAAATTGTCCGTAAAAGTGTGTGTAGGATATCGAAGATCTCAGAGAAAACCCACGCAGATCACGGGGAGAACGTACAAACTCCACACAGACAGCACCCGTAGTCGGGATCGAACCCAGGTCTCTGGCGCTGCATTCTGCTGTAAGGCAGCAACTCTACCGCTGTGCCACCGTGACTCCGTTAGTGTGCGGGGATGGCTGATCGCCGCAGACACGGTGGGCTGAAGGGCCTATTTCCAAGTTGCATCTCCAAACTAACCCCCAGATTCAAGGACAGTTTCTTCTTCACTGTCGGTCTGCTCCTGGGCCTGGTCAAGATGGCCGTTCGCGGGTCCAGGCAGCGGGCAGGCGTCCGGGGTTACGTCCGTGCCCGCGTGTCCTTGGAGAGGG
>OY740819.1:16427429-16684929 GCA_963514005.1 Raja brachyura | reverse complement strand
TGTGGCCTGCGGGAGATGCAGAACGAGGGTGGATGTGTCCAACACGTCACGCTGGGCATGTCCTCCGCTGCCACAGAGAATTGGGGAACAGTGGGCGAAATAGAACGATGTCACAGATAGACGACTGAATAAGGGGCAGGCCATTTAGAACGGAGATGAGGAAAAGCTTTTCCACCCGGAGAATTGTGAATCTGTGGAATTCTCTGCCTCAGAAGGCAGTGGAGGCCAATTCTCTGGATGCTTTTAAGAGAGAGTTAGATAGAGCTCTTAAAGATAGCGGAGTCAAGGGATATGGGGAGAAGGCAGGAATCGGGGATGATCAGCCATGATCACAGTGAATGGCGGTGCTGGCTCGAAGGGCCGAATGGCCCACTCCTGCACCTATTGTCTGTTGACTGAGAGGGATAGATGGCGTGAATGCAAACAGTCATACAGCACGGAAACAGACCCTCCAGCCCAACTTGCCACTCCGACAGAAATACCCCATCTACACTAGTCCCTGCTGCCCCCGTTTGTCCCATATCCCCCGAAACCTTTCCCATCCATGTACCTGTCCAAATGGCTTAAAATGTAATGTTACATTCCTCGACTTTCTCAACCAGCTTGTTCCATACACCCACCACCCACCGTGCGAAAACGGTGTCCCTGAGGTTCCTATTAAATCTTTCCCCTCTTCCTTAAGGGCATGTCGCGGGTTCTGGCGAGTTTGCCCTCGACTCATACTCGCAGCATGGTCGACACGAGGTCGTAGGAGGTCTTCGTAGGAGGTGCTCGAGAGTGGTCAGCTAGGTCACGGCGGTTTTTTCAACATGTTAAAAAACGCCCACAGGTAGAAAAAGGTCGCCATGGAAAAAATCGATACCTTTTTTTACTCAAAGGTTTAGTCGTAGTAGGTCGGCATGTCAGTCGTAGGTAATCGAGGGTAGTCGAAGATAGTCGAAGATAGTCTTCATCATAGTCGAAGGGAGGTCGAAGGAGATTGAAGGAGGTCCTCTTCACTCTCCACTATTCGGTGTTCAATTTACCCGAAGTTAGTCGTAGCTAGTCTTCAACATAGTCAAAGGAGGTTGAAGGAGGTTTTCTACATAGTCGAGGGAGGTCTTCAACGTGTCATTTTTAAAAACTCTTCTAAACTCGCCAATTAGGTCGCCCAAGTGGGACAGCCCCTTTAATCTTATATCCCCTACTTGAGTACACCAATCATACGTCTACATGGTTCGGCAGTGACATTTAAAAGTAATTTTCAATCAATTAAAATCAAATTACTTATTGATGGTAGACAGACTTATTGTTCGGAAAAAAATTAGTTCAGTTTATTGTTGTCAAGTGCGTTGAGGTACAGTGTAAAAGCTTTTTTGTTGCGTGCTATCCTGTCAGCAAAAAGGCTACGTGATTACTATCAAGCCGTCAACAGTGTACAGATACAGGATAAAGGGAATCACGTTTAGTGCAAGATACAGTCCAGTGAAATCCGATTAAAGATAGCCCGAGGGTCTCCAATGAGGTAGATGGTAGCTCAGGACTGCACTCTAGTTGGTGAGAGGATGGTTCAGTTGCCTGATAACAGCCGGGAAGAAACTATCCCTGAATCTGGAGGTGTGCGTTCGTTTTCACACTTCTGTACTACTTGCCTGATGGGAGAAGGGGGAGGAGGGAGTGAGATCATTTGTGATCCACTCTAGCAATCACAAAGAATCTTTAAAATGTTGCTTGATGGCCTGGTTTATTGAAAAAAAACCCATTACGTTTCAGCTACCAATGAATCTTAATTGAAAAATCAAACCAGATCATTTTTCGAAGACATGGACACCATTTACTGATTTATTACAAGGATAGTACAACACAACAATGGATATAAGTATTAAAGAAGGAACTGCAGATGCTGGAGAATCGAGGGTTACACAAAAAGCTGGAGAAACTCAGCGGGTGCAGCAGCATCTAAGGAGCGAAGGAGATAGGCGACGTTTCGGGTCGAGACCCTTCTTCCTTTGGGGAGAAGGTAAAATTGGGCCGTGGGCTGGGAAATGATGAGGTTGGAGGCTCGGGGGGGTAGGGAGCCGGAGTTGATGAAGTCGGTTATGGTGCTCGAGATGGTGGCCTGGTGCTCGTCAGTGGGGTCATGGTCCAGGGGTAAGTAGGAGGAGGTGTCCGAGAGTTGGCGCGTGGCCTCCGCTTTGTGGAGATCGACGGGCCAGACTACCACGGCACCTCCCTTGTTGGCGGGTTTGATAACCCAGTCTGGGTTGTTGCGGAGTGAGTCGATGGCAGTACGTTCGGAGGGGGAGAGATTGGAGTGAGACAGGGGAGTGGAGAAGTCGAGGCGGTTGATGTCCCGACGGCAGTTCTGTATAAAGAGTTCTAAAGCTGGAGGGCCACGAGGGGGGGTCCACGAGGAGGGGTCCACGAGGAGGGGGTACGTGGGAGACAGGAAAAGGGATCATCAGTGGGGGGTGAGGACTTATTCCCGTGGAAGAACGCTGTGAGGCGGAGGCGACGGTAGAAGAGCTCCAAGTCGTGGTGGGCGCAGAACTCATTGAGGTGGGGACGGAGGAAGAAGGGTCTCGACCCGAAACGTCGCCTATCTCCTTCGCTCCTTAGATGCTGCTGCACCCGCTGAGTTTCTCCAGCTTTTTGTGTAACAATGGATATAAGTAAGTAACTAAGTAAGTTTATTGGCTAAGTATTCACCCACAAGTAACAACATGATATACAGTGACAGTTACGAGTGACTCAGACAACACTAAACATTAATAATAATAAAACATTAATGATAAAACACCATTGATCAAGCATGTGAACCAACGTCAGAGGTTATGGGGAGAAGGCAGGAGAAAGGGGTTGAGAGGGAAAGATAGATCAGCCATGATTGAATGGCGGAGTAGAGTTGATGGGCCGAATGGCTTAATTTTGCCCCTACACTTATGAACTATTCCTGAGTTACACGTCTGCCCTGATGATGACTTCCAATACAAGATTGGAGTAGCTCAGTGGGACAGAAGCATCTCTGGAGGGGATGGATGGGTGATGTTCTGGGTTGGGACCCTTCTTCAGACTGATTGGCGCTCAGTGGTGGATTCTCCATCACATGCCCATCCACCCATTCATCAGATTCTTGATTAGACCAGGCGTCAATGGTTATGGGGTGAAGGCAGGAAAATGGGATTAGGAGGCAGAGATCAAGTCAAGTCAAGTCAAGTTTATTTGTCACATACACATACGGGATGTGCAGTGAAATGAAAAGTGGCCGTGCCTGCGGACTTTGTGCAAAAAACAAACAAACAACCAACAAACTACAAACAGAATCACATGATCTTTTCCATATTAAATATTGTGGGCGGTATTGAGGTACAGGAAGTTAGTAGAGTTAGTCCCTGGTGAGATAGGAGTTTACGGGCCGAATGGCCTCTGGGAAGAAACTCCATCTCATCCTCTCCGTTCTCACAGCATGGCAACGGAGGCGTTTGCCTGACCGTAAGAGCTGGAACAGTCCGTTGCTGGGGTGGAAGGGGTCCCCCATTATCTTATTGGCTCTGGAGTTGCACCTCCTGATGTATAGTGTCACTCATCATGATGAGCTATGATTGAATGGCAGAGTAGACTCGATGGGCCGAATGGCCTAATTCTACTACAACTTGTGAACCCTGTCTGAACCCCTCAAGGCCTGAGATAGTTCAATCAACACCTCTCTTCTAAAGGTTACACAAAAAGCTGGAGAAACTCAGCGGGTGCAGCAGCATCTAAGGAGCGAAGGATCTCCTTCGCTCCTTAGATGCTGCTGCACCCGCTGAGTTTCTCCAGCTTTTTGTGTAACCCTCGATTCTCCAGCATCTGCAGTTCCTCCTTTAACACCTCTCTTCTAAACTTCAGCAAACACAAGTTTAGTCAGTCCAACCTTAAGCTAACCATTTCACATGAGTGAAGAAGGGTTTCGACCCGAAATGTCACCTGTTCCTTCTCTCCAGAGATGTTGCCTGACCCGCTGAGTTATTCCAGCATTTTGTGACCAGCATTCGGTGTAAGCCAGCATCTGCAGTTCCTCCCGACATGTTTTACGAGGTGGGGCTGTGAGTGTGAAGGAGGAGGTCAAGAGGCTTCGGGGATGGGAGAGGTAAGGACAAACAGTGTGAGTGGGCAAGATGGAATATAAATCCTTGGCCGTCCACTCAAATGCAAATCCTTGTTAAATGGTCAGAGGCTAGACAGTGCTGATCTTCCGAGAGACTCAGGCACGCATTGAACACAAACTTATACCTAGGCCATGCTATTAGGAAGGTGTTTGATGCACAATCGGGATGATTTACAATTTTACCAAAGTCAATTAGCCTACAAACCAGTAGGTCTTTGGAGTGTGGGAGGAAACCGGAGCGCCCAGAGTAAACCCACGCAGGTAACGGGGAGAACGTACAAACTCCGTACAGGCAGCATCCATAGGCAGCATCAAACCCGGGTCTCTGGCGCTGAGAGTCGACAACTCTACCCTTGCGCCACCGTGCGCCCTGTTCTTACACACGTGTTTGCATCCGCGAAGGATGGAGGCACGTCAATAGACAATAGGTGCAGGAGTAGGCCATTTGGCCCTTTGAGCCAGCACCGCCATTCAATGTGATCATGGCTGATCATCCCCAATCAGTATCCCCGTTCCCACCTTCTCCCCATATCCCCTGACTCTGCTATTTTTAAGAGCCCCATCTAGCTCTCTCTTGAAAGCATCCAGAGAACCGGCCTCCACCGCCCTCTGAGGCAGAGAATTCCACAGACTCACCACTCTCTGTGAGAAAAAGTGTTTCCTCGTCTCCCTTACTCCTGGCTTACTCCTTATTCTTAAACTGTGGCCCCTGGTTCTGGACTCCCCCAACATCTGAAACATGTTTCCTGCCTCTAGTGTGTCCAAGCCCTTAACAATCTTATATGTTTCAATGAGATCCCCTCTCATCCTTCTAAACTCCAGAGTGTACAAGCCCAGCTGCTCCATTCTCTCAGCATATGACATCCCCGCCATCCCGGGAATTAACCTTGTAAACCTACGCTGCACTCCCTCAATAGCAAGAATGTCCTTCCTCAAATTAAGGGACCAAAACTGCACACAATACTCTCATCCTTCTAAACTCCAGAGTGTACAAGCCCAGCCGCTCCATTCTCTCAGCATATGACAGTCCCGCCATCCCGGGAATTAACCTTGTAAACCTACGCTGCACTCCCTCAATAGCAAGAATGTCCTTCCTCAAATTAAGGAACCAAAACTGCACACATCACTCCAGGTGTGGTCTCACTAGGGCCCTGTATGGCGCTGTTCAGTTCAGTGCCAGCATCGGGCCAGGATTAATTTCACGTTGATGAATTAACTGGAAAGGTTCCGGCTCGATTAGGCCTGGATCCTATCGGGCTCAGACAACAGGTCTGAAGAAGGGCCTCGACCCAAAACGTCACCCATTCCTTCTCTCCAGAGATGCTGCCTGTCCCGCTGAGTTACTCCAGCATTTTGTGGTCTACCTTCAGGAAACAGGTTGGTGACTACATCCGTACACACCCAGGTCCCGGGATAAAACTCTCCGTCTGACACTCCCTGCTTTCCGCTTTTTCGACACAAATGAATTCTTGAAAACGGCAGACAATGAATCTGAAAACCACGTGAGGGCTCAGATGGAAGCTTCTGGAAGGAAAACATGTGTAATGAATTGGCAGGACGTCAGGTGGCGGATCTAGAAGAACATCAAGTCTGGCAAAGAGTCTTGGCATTCAGAATGTGGGCTAACTTGCTGCTGGTACAATGTTAATAGATCAGGTAGGTGAATCGAGGAGCAGAGGACATAGGTTTATGGTGAAGGGGAAAATATTTAGCAGGGATTTGAGGGGTCACTTTTTCCACACAAAGGGTGATGGTTGTATGGAACAAGCTGCCAGAGGAGGTAGTTGAGGCTGGGACTATCCCAACGTTTAAGAAACTGGACAGGTACATGGATAGGGGGTTACACAAAAAGCTGGAGAAACTCAGCGGGTGCAGCAGCATCTAAGGAGCGAAGGAGATAGGCGTGCTCCTAGGTACATGGATAGGACTGTTTTAGAGGGACAAACGCGGGCAGGTGGGACTAGTGTAGCTGGGACATGTTGGCTTGTGTGGGCAAGTTGGACCGAGGGCCTGTTTAATTAGAAAAATAGAAAATAGGTGCAGGGGTAGGCCATTCGGCCCTTCGAGCCAGCACCGCCATTCTATATGAACATCTGTAGCCCATTCCTGCTTTTTCCCCATATCCCTTTATTCCGCTAGCTCTAAGAGCTAAATCTAACTCTCTCTTGAAAACTGCTACATTTCCACACTGTATCACTCTGTGTCTCCATGACGATAATCGCCCGATCCACTCAGACTGCTCATATAACCGTACAGTCCGGCTCCGCATGCATTTTGCTGGCACCAGCCCATCTCCCACCAGCAGCCACGTTGCATGCAGTCTCTGCAACCTGACCGCTGCAGGTTACATCTTAATAACCGCGTGAATTCCATGCAATACAAACTGCACATTAGGCGAAGTAAGCTGAGAAATATCAGGCTGGGGGCTGTCATGTTGCTTGCATTGTGCGTCCAATATCGAGACGGGATTTGCAGTCTTTATTGTCTAATTATAATGTCAAATATATGCGTAGAGTTTCCTTCTGTGGGGAAACCTGTTTGGCCAGGGACAGCATTCAGCAGCAGTGATGACTGGTGTGTTAACATTAGCCAATGTCTCCGTGTAGGAAGGAACTGCAGATGCTGGTTTGAACCGACATAGACACAAAAAGCTGGTGTAAATCAGCGGGACAGGCAGCATCTCTAGACGGAAGGAATGGGTGACGTTTCGGGTTGAGACCCGAAATGTCACCCATTCCTTCTCTCCAGAGAACATTGGTTAGACCCTTACTGGAATATGCTTCATGCACCTGGCACCCAAACAAAACTGGTCATATTAACAAACTAGAAGGGGTACAGAGGAAAGCAGCACGCTTTTACATCGGGAGCTACAATAGAGGTAGCAGTGTCACCCAGATGCTGTCCGACCTGGAGTGGGAAACGCTGGAAACAAGAAGGGCAAGGAACAGACTCGCCTTGTTGTACAAGATTCAAAAGGAGATGGTGGGCACAACTGCAGATAGATACATAACATGCTCAACAGAAAGGAGAACAAGAAAGAGAAATGATATGCAAATAGAAACCCCATTCGCCAGGACAGATAGAAACATAGAAAAATAGGTGCAGGAGTAGGCCATTCGGCCCTTCGAGCCTGCACCACCATTCAATGTGATCATGGCTGATCATCCAACTCAGTATCCCGTACCTGCCTTCTCTCCATACCCCCTGATCCCTTTAGCCACAAGTGCCACATCTAACACCCTCTTAAATATAGCCAATGAACTGGCCTCAACTACCTTCTGTGGCAGAGAATTCCAGAGACTCAACACTCTCTGTGTAAAGAATGTTTTCCTCATCTCGGTCCTAAAGATATTCCCCCTTATCCTTAGACTGTGACCCCTTGTTCTGGATGTTTATAAGAACTCATTCTTTGTAAGAATCTTAAGGGAATGGAATAAACTAGACAACAATATAGTCTAATCACCTTCACTGGGCAGTTTTAAGGGGGCACTAACAGCACGTTAGTGTGCAGAACACATCCAAGTTGGCGATATGCAGATACTGCCCTGCCCACTACAAATTCTGCCTGTCCCGCTGAGTTAATCCAGCTTTTTGTGTCCATCTTTGAATAATAATATATCTGGTTTGAAATGGCAGCTATTCTACAGGAGTTAAAGTCTGTTGAAAATTAAAGGCGTGCTTGTGCAGGGAAGATAATATTGATTACTCATTGTACAATGCACAATGCTCATATGTTTGGCAATGACAGGCATCGTTAGAGTGGATGTGGAGAGGATGTTGCCACTGGTGCGAGAGTCTAGGACCAGAGGTCACAGCCTCAGAGTTAAAGGGCGCTCTTTTAGAAAGGTGAGGAGGAACTTCTTCAGTCGGTCAGTAGTTAATCTGTGGAACTCATTGCCACAGACGGCTGTGGAGGCCAAGTCAGTGGATATTTTAAGGCAAATTCTTGATTAGAACGGGTGTCAAGGGTTATGGGGAGGAGGCAGGAAAATGGGACTAGGAGGCAGAGATCAGACATGATTGAATACTAACCCGCTCATTTGCACTATCCGACACTCGAGGGACAATTTACAATTATACCAAGCCCATTGCCCTACAAACCTGTACGACTTCAGAGTGTGGAAGAAAACCGGAGAACACCCATGCAGGCCACGGGGAGAACGTACAAACTCCGTAAAGGGAGCACCCATAGTCAGGATCGAACCCGGGTCTCTGTATTAAGGGCCTGTCCCACTTAGGAGACCTAACCAGCAACCTCTGGTGATCTTGCCCGCCACCCAAAATAAAATCAAGGTGGAGGTGACCTGCAACCTCCTACCACCTCCCAGGCACATGTTGAAAACCTTCCTCAACTATGAATAAAACCGGCTTCGACTAGACCTGCGACTGAAAAATTATCGATTTTTAAAACGGCAACTTAATTTTAGTCGCGGCCGGTTTTAATCCTGATGAAAAAATAGCAGCAACCTAGATGAAGCTTCGACCACGCGGAAACCACTTTCAACCATTAGGGAGAGTGACCAAAACCTCCAGTGACCTGATGGAAACCTTGGGTGGCGGGCAAGGTCACCAGAGGTTGCTGTTTAGGTCTCCTAAGTGGGACAGGCCCTTTAGCATGCACTGGAACAGTAGTCAGAACAAAATAGCATAATGGGAATTGGAACAGGGACAGAATTACACTTAGCACAAGATAGAATAATTTAGAATTAAATCCAGCTCCATTCTGCATACATTGATGATGTACTGAAGATAAGATAGCAAGCAGGAGAACTATGCAAAGAACAAGTTACCACCCATCAGGAGCATCTTCAGGACATGTTATGAGGCAATGATTCACACTGTTACAAGCTTTGCTAATGCGAATAAGATTAGCTCAGATAGACATCTTGGTTGGCATGGACAAGTTGGACCGAATGGCCTGTTTCTGTGCTGCAGGAATCTCTGACATTAGAAACATATTCGGGACAGGTTGAGGGAGAATCTTATTCGGGATGTCAGCAAGGAATGGACCGATCTCAGGATATTGGCATTTTAAGTTCAGTTGAGTTTGGATTGAGTCGAGTTTAATAGCGAGGTACAGTGAAATGCTTTTGTTGCGTGCTAACCAGTCAGTGAATCGAGCCGTCCACAGTGTAGATAAAGGAAATAGCGTTAGTACAGTTTAGTGCAAGCTGATCAAAGGGTCTCCAATCAGCTCTCTAGTTGTTGGTAGTTGTCTGATAATAGATGGGCAGAAACTGTCCCTGCATCTGGAGTTGTGCATTTTTACACTTCTATACCTTTTGCCCGATGGGAGAGGGGAGAAGGGAGAAGAGGGAGTGGCCGGGGTGGGTGGGACTGGTCCTTGATTATGCTGGTGGTCTCGTTGAGGCAGCGTGAGGTTTAGTTTAGTTTAGTGTAGAGATACAGCGCAGAAACAGGCCCTTCGGCCCACTGAGTCCGCGCCAACCAGCGATCCCCACATATAAACACTATCCTACACACACTAGCGACAATTTTTTTCCATTTTACCTACATACATGTACGTCTTTGGAGTCTGGGAGGAAACTGGAGATCTCAGAGAAAGCCCACGCGGTCACGGGGTGAACGTACAAACTCCGTACATACAGAACCCTTACTTGGTATCGAACCTGGGTCTCTGGCACTGAATGCGCTGTAAGGCAGCAACTCTACCGCTGGGCCACCGTGCCGCCCCTGTGTTAAACTAGGTGGGATACAAAATGCTGGCGGAACTGAGCATTCACAAAGCCTCAGTCATTTGTTCATTTGCACCTTTTCATACCTCTAGTTTCCCTCTCCCCCGAGTCTCAGTCTGAAGAACGGGTCTCGACCTGAAACGTCACCTCTTCCAAGGCTGCAACTCTACTGCTGAGCTCCCGTGCCACCGATATGAAACCAAATTTAGTGCAAAAACCAAACAAAGCCCAAAGTCCCAGGTGCAACCCAGGCAGTTCGTAGTTTAGTTTGCGTTTGTGGCGTTCAATAGCCTGATCGTGCTGGAAAGAACTTGTTCCTTGATGTTGCAGTTATCAGATTCCTAAACCTCCTTCCTGATGACAGGAGTGAAATGAGAGCGTGGCCAGGGTTGTGCAGGACCTTGATGATGCTGGCTGCCTTTTTGAGCCGGTGTGGAATGTAACTCGTAGGAACAGCACATATTTCGCTTGGTCAGCTTACAACCCAGTGGTATGACGGCTGAGTTCTCAGATTTTAAGTAACTGCTACATCCCGCTCTCCCCCAACCCAGTTGTCCTACTAGTTCCACTGTTTACATCCCCGTATCCCTTCATTATCACCTCTTCCCCAGCCAACAATGGACCATTATAGGCTCTAACCTTCCTTGGTCATCTCATGCCGGCCCTGATTTGTTACCATCCCCCTTCCCCCTCTCTGCTCTCAGTCTGAGGAATGGTTCTGTTCTGTTTCTCCAGAGATGCAGTCTGACCCGCTCAGTTGCTCCAGCACTTTGTGTCTATTTCTGAGTCAGTGCCTCTTATACATTCTTTCAACGGTGTGGAGGCCAGATGGACCAGGCAGTGTCCACCACTTTTTGTAATCTCCTTCGTTCCTGGGTGCTTGAGTTGCCGATCATGGCCTCAATGCCACCAGTCAGTTTAATTTAGTTTAGTTGAGAGACGTGTGCGTAATAACCCTGTCCTGTCTGCTCTAGGCTCCAGCCTGAATCCCACACGCTGTGCTGAACTGCGCTAACTCAGAGGTCCACTGCCACCTACTGGCTCCATCAAGGTGAGCCTTGGCTGGGGACTTGACTGTGCCTTTCAACTGCAGCCTGCGACAGTATGAATCCTTGCCTGACGAACAGCGATAAGAGTCACACAGCACAGAATCAGGCCCTTCGGCCTAACTCATCCCTGCTGACCACGATGTCCACCTGAGCTAATTCTACTTGCATTAATGTCGTCTGCAGATGCTAAATGCATTTCGTTGTCTCTGTACTGTACACTGACAATGACAATTAAAATTGAATCTGAATCTGAATCTGAATCTGAATTGTCGTCTGAAAGTACTATCGTCTGCAATATGAATTGTTGCCTGACAGTACTCTAGCCTATAATATGAATTGGAGGTCAACAAAAATGCTGGAGAAACTCAGCGGGTGAGGCAGCATCTATGGAGCGAAGGAAATAGGCGACGTTTCGGCCCGAAACCCTTCTTCAGGCTGAACTGTTGCCTGATATTTTCTATAGCCTGTGGGTAGACAAAAATGCTGGAGAAACTCAGCAGATGAGGCAGCATCGATGGAGCGAAGGAATAGTGACCTATTCCTTCGCTCCATAGATGCTGCCTCACCCGCTGAGTTTCTCCAGCATTTTTGTCTACCTTCGATTTTTCCAGCATCTGCAGTTCTTTCTTAAACTTTAGTTTAGCCTGTGACAAGTTTTCAATGTGTGCTGGGGTGGAAGATTGCCACCTTCATGTGGTCCGCCCTGTTTCGACTAATGCAATCAACTCGACGTGCATAAACGGAAGATTAAATAGAACAAGTTGTCCTACATCTTTAGGCTGTGCACGCCACACGAAAGAAGAAGAATCTGTGCTGATTTAATTCTAATATACGGTATCCTGTGCGTGGTGCTATCTTCTCACAGCTCCAATTCCCATCCACGTTATTTTGCCGTGTCTACAATCCCAATGCCTGTAACAGCATGAACCATTGCCCGACACTACAGTTGCCTGTAATAGTGAGTCAATGGCAGCTATTGTTGACTTCAGGAAGCATAGTGGTGTAGACGCTGCCCCAGTCAGCGCCAATGGTGCTGATGGTGGAGAACCTTGAGATCCGAGTTGTAAATATTGCCATCATTTTGCCCTGGACCAAGTACATCAACGCCATGGCCAAGAAAGCACACCACCACCACAACTCCATGAAAGGTCTTCCAAAGTGAGTGTGACTTCCTCGTACTCGAACACAGCCAACCCTCTGGAGACATGCCAGGGCCACAACAGCAGAATTGAAGGATTAGTAGCCAACAGTGTTTGAGAAATACGAGACAGACACAAAAAGCTGGAATAACTCGGCGGGACTGGCAGCATCTCTGGAGCGAAGGAATGGGTGACATCTCTGGTCGAGACCCTTCTTCAGGCCGAGAGTCAGGGAAAAGAGGAACGAGAGATTTGAACGCCACTTAGGACAAATGAATGGAAGATACGCAAAAAGTAACGAGAGTCAATGAAACGTGAGGCCCACAATGGTCCACTGTTGTTGAGTTCCACTGTCTGTAACAATGAGTTATACAGACAGTGAAACTCAACAAGACAACAGGACAACTAGTAGGACAACTAGGGTGGGGGAGGGCCGGAGAGAGAGTGGGTGCAAGTGTGAGAAACACAATCTCAGTGAGAACCAGTGACTGCTTTAAGGCAAAAGGTTGGAGACTTGGAGAACATTTGAGGATTTTGTTTCTCCAGACATTGAGTGGAATCTGGAACTAGCAGGGGAGTTGATGGATGCAGAGACTCGTGAGTTTAACAAATATTTATAGCCCTTGAATGGCCAGGCCAGAGAAGGCTCCAGGCAGAGTGTTGGAAAATGGGATTTCTATAGATAGGTGGCGGTAACATTGTAGCAGAATTAGGCCATTCGGCCCATCAAGCCCGTTCCGCCTTTATCCCTTCCACCAACTGACCGTACACTTCGGTGGGCTGTATTCCACTTGCCACTTCTTTGCCCATTCTCCCAACCTGGGAGAATCCCCTTTTAGGGAATCTCATTGGAACATATAAGATTGTTAAGGGTTTGGACACGCTGGAGGCAGGAAACATGTTCCCGATGTTGGGGGAGTCCAGAACCAGGGGCCACAGTTTAAGAATAAGGGGTAAGCCATTTAGAACAGGGACGAGGAAACACTATTTTTCACAGAGAGTGGTGAGTCTGTGGAATTCTCTGCCTCAGAGGGCGGTGGAGGCAGGTTCTCTGGATGCTTTCGAGAAGGAGTTAGATAGGGCTCTTAAAAATAGCGGAGTCAGGGGATATGGGGAGAAGGCAGGAATGGGGTACTGATTGGAGATGATCAGCCATGATCATATTGAATGGTGGTGCTGGCTCGAAGGGCCGAATGGCCGACTCCTGCACCTATTGTCTATTGTCTACTGTCCAAGTCCTTCTGCAGCCTTCCTGCTTCAACACTACCTGCCCCTCCACCTATCTTCGTATCGTCCGTCAAACCTTGCCACAAAGCCATCAATTCCCTCATCCAGATCATGTTGCCTTCGACACATAGAGCCGCAGGGTGTTGCATGGGTTCTGTGATTGTGTCTCCAGTAAAACCGTGGCTGGTTGCCATTTGCAATAAGCCTGTAACACTTTCGAAACTAAAGCTGGGTGGCACGGTGGCGAAGCGGTAGAGCTGCTACCTCACAGCCCCAGAGACCCCGGTTCAATCCTGACTACGGGTGCTGTCTATACGCAGTTTGCACGTTCTCCCCGTGACCTGCGTGTGTTTCCTTCGGGTGCTCTGGTTTCCTCCCACACTCCGGGTTTGTAGGCTAATTGGCTTCGGTAAAATTGTAAATTGTCCCCAGTGTGTGTCGGATAGTGTTAGGGTGCGGGGATCGCTGGTCGGCGCGGACTCGGCGGGCCGAAGAACCTTTCTCCATGCTGTGTCACTAAACCAATGGACAGCATTGTGGAAACACTGAAAAGCCCAAATGTGCAGGCTGGAGAGACAGTCTTGTGGAGTTGCCACATGCTGCGAGGGTTAGCTCTGCATAACGTCTCCACCCACTCTGCTGCTGCTGCTGACATTTTGCATTTGTCCGCATGCTGAGGTTGCTGGGGGAATGAGGAACAGAACATTTTGTCCAGTCCACCCACTGCTGCTATCTGACTCATCAAACTGAGCAACGCCCTAAACCCCAAACTATTCACAAGGGTCAATGATTTCAGTGCTGTTCCATCAACAGCTTTCCCCACCCCGGCCTGCAGCAGCTGAGCCACAGATATGATGCTCAGGGCAGACTGCAGAGTGAACACACGCAGTCACGTGGCCCCTGACAGAGAAAGTATGTGTTAAATGTATGTTCCTAATGTTCTTTAGCTTGTTTTATGTGGGGGGAGGGGGGGGAACCATTTTCTCATCTCTTACCTCAACAGTAATCTTATTTCTCATCTCTTTCCCGTATCGTTTCTCCGTCCGCAATGCGGCCCAACACCGTGGAGTTGGCGGCCTTTGTTGGAGACCGACTTCGAGAGCGCCAACGCGGCAGCCTGCAAACTAAACATCGTGGAGCTCGCGATCCCCGTCAGAGACCGACTTCGGGAACTCCAAGCCGCAGCAGCTTCGAGCGCCCCGACGTTGGGAGCTTCGATCACCCCGACGGATGGTTCGACTGCCCCGACCGCAGGAGAAAAATGAGGAAAAATTAGACTTTATTGCCTTCCATCACAGTGGGGAATGTGGGGAATCCGCTGTGGTGGATGTTTATGTTAACTTTTATGTAGTTGTGTGTCTTGTTGTTTTTTTAGTATGGCTGTATGGTAAATTGCATAGCACTGTACCTTGGGTTACACAAAAAGCTGGAGAAACTCAGCGGGTGCAGCAGCATCTAAGGAGCGAAGGAGATAGGCGACGTTTCGGGTCGAGACCCTTCTTCAGACTGTACCTTAATTGGTCCATGTGACAATAAAAGACCTTTGAAACACACTGAACGGGATCACATTCACACAGGAACAGAAACACAGAATTGCGCTCTGAAATGAAAACACTCACAAAAACTGACTCACACTCACACAAATAGAAACATAGTCATGCTTACACAATGATGGGCCGAGAACGAACAAGTTGCTTAATACACAAATGGAACATACTTGTGCACTGACACAAACAGAAATGGAAACAAGCTCGCATGGCGCGTAACTGAAATGGGACACAGAGGGAAATAGAAACATGTTCACTGGGAAACTTGCCCATGCGAACACTCATTCAGAACACTCATAGAATCATTCTTACAAACAAGCACATGCCAGAATGGCATCATGCTCAGACATACACATTCACAGGGATACAGCTAATGTTTCAGGTCAAGGATCCTGAGGCAGAAATGAGAAAGAAATACAACATCGTTTTGAGTAACAGTTAAGACAGGGAGGTATGCATGACGCGGGCTGAAAGGACACATTTCTGTGTCTCGTGAGTCCTTGATAAAGGGATTATCTCTGACAGGGCCAGTCAAAATGGGGGCAGTTCCAGAGCAGAAACATCATTCCAATTAAAAGGGCCCTGCTAAGACCACACCTGGAACAAACATTGTCTGATCTCCTAATCTCCTAAGGGAGGAAATACTTGCAATGAAGGAAATGTAGCAAAGGTTACCCAGATTCTGGATAATTCAGCAGGTCAGGCAGCATCTCTGCTGAACATGAATAGGTGACTTTTCAGATCGAGACCTGACCAATCTTCTCTGTAATCAAAGACTATTCTCCTCACCATCTAATTTTCACACCAACTGAAAATTAACAAATCCAATCTCCTACATTCATATCCAAATTGTCAATGTATATAATAAACATTAAGGGTCTGTAGTGCTGATCCCTGTCGATGTGGTGTACAGCTTTGCAGTCAAAGATCCCACCATCGTTACCCTCTTTGCCTCTTGTTACCAAGCCAATGTTAGATCCAGTTTGTGCAGGAAGGAACTGCAGATGCTGGTTTATACCGTAGATAGGAACAAAGTGCTGGAGTAACTCAGCGGGTCAGACAGCACCTCTGGAGAAAAATAGGTGATGTTTAAGGTCGGAACTCTTCTTCAGAGATGCTGCCTTAAGGGCCTGTCCCACTTGGCCGTCATTTGCACCTCATTTACACGTTATATGTAAATTAGGTCGACGCATGCGTTGCGCATGGTGAGGCGTGGAAGCGTATGAGGTGGCGCGCGGTATCGCGTGGTGCTCCAGGATTTAGTTCAGGAACTAAATCCTTGCGTACCACCTGCGTGACGTATTGCGTACGCACGCCGACGCATTGGGTACGCACGCTGACGGATTGGCGTCGTACGCTGGCGTCCTGACGTCTCACGTGTATGGCGTGGTGGCGCATGGTTATACCACCATGCGACAACGTCCTTGTGTCAACGTCCTGCCGCTCGCCGCAGGGTATTCTAATGATGTCATGCGCACCAGACGGCTGTGCTGACGCGTGAATGAGGCCCAAATGGGACAGGCCCTTAACCCACTGAGTTGCTCCAGCACTTTGTACCTATCTTCAGATCCACTTTGTCCCTGTTTCCCATGTATTGGTATCACAGTTGGAATACATAGAAACATAGAAATTAGGTGCAGGAGTAGGCCATTCGGCCCTTCGAGCCTGCACCGCCATTCAATATGATCATGGCTGATCATCCAACTCAATATCCCGTACCTGCCTTCTCTCCATACCCTCTGATCCCCTTAGCCACAAGGGCCACATCTAACTCCCTCTTAAATATAACCAATGAACTGGCCTCAACTACCCTCTGTGGCAGAAAGTTCCAGAGACCCACCACTCTCTGTGTGAAAAAAAGTCCTTCTCATCTCGGTCCTAAAGGATTTCCCCCTTATCCTTAAGCTGTGACCCCTTGTCCTGGACCTCCCCAGCATCGGGAACAATCTTCCTGCATCTAGCCTGTCCAACCCCTTAAGAATTTTGTAAGTTACTATAAGATCCCCTCTCAATCTCCTAAATTCTAGAGAGTATAAACCGAGTCTATGCAGTCTTTGTTCATAAGACAGTCCTGACATCCCAGGAATCAGTCTGGTGAACCTTCTCTGCACTCCCTCTACGGCAATAATGTCCTTCCTCAGATTTGGATCCAGTTTGTGCACCTGTTAAATACCTGTTACATTCACCTTGCAATCACAAAGATCTCACTGAACAGGCGTATCACATTTCTACTTCCTTTCTTCCTCTGTAACCTGGGGGCTTGGAGGGACAATAGAGTCGACTGGTAGAAACAGTCCGGATTTAATGAAAACCACTGTGTGAATGACATTGATGAGGAGCATCTGGTTTGGTTTATTATTATTATTATTGTCACAGAAGCAATTAAAAAAACTTTATTTTGCATGCTATCGAGATAAATCTGACCATACACAAGAACATCAAGGAGGGAGTGATGGGATAAATGATCACAGTCACGTAATAGATGTTGTAAACTACATGGATTTCCCTCAACCCTGTCCTCCACACTGCTTTCAAATCATCTTCAACTATTTTACGATATCACCAAATATAAAAGAGTAGGCAACTTGCACAAATCACTTTGTATAAATACTAAAGGGCCTGTCCCACTTACACGATTTTTTTCGGCGACTGCCGGCACCCGTCATATTCGCAGCAGGTGGCTGAAAGTTTTCAACATGTTGAAAATCTAGCGGCGACCAGAAAAAGGTACGACTCTTTGGGCGACTACGACTGCTCCGACTATGACGGGTGCTGGCAAGTCGGCAAAAATAATCATGTAAGTGGGACAGGCTCTTAAGGTTCACAAGTCACTTTATTACAGAAATGAGCCCGAAACAACTCCAGCATGGGCTGCTGCCTGCAATCAGGCCAACTGAGACCCGTCACCGTCTATAACGTCTGTCTCCCTCGTGCAAGGTTTATGTGTGAATCACTCAGCAGCCATCCAGCGAATGTCAACAGCAGTCTGAGATTAACCCGGAGGTCACACTGGTGTTTGCCGAAGGATTCCGAGCCTTGAGTCACTTTGTTTCACAACAGTGAGACATCGTTACACCCTGTGAACCTGTTGTCAGCCAAACACAAACAGTCAGACAAACACCGACCGTACGTCAGACTGTACGACCGAGGTCCCGGGACGTCCCAGCCTTCAACCTCTCCAGCCGCGGTGACAGAGAGCCATGCTGCAGCTAGGATTAGCATTGCGGTCAAGACAACAGGTATGGAGGGATTATATATGTAGGAAGGAACTGGAGATGCTGGTTTAAAAAGCTGGAGTGACTCAGCTGGACAGGCAGCATCTCTGGAGAGAAGGAATGGGTGACGTTGCTTCGAAGGGTCTCAACCCGAAACGTTATCCATTCCTTCTCTCCATAAATGCTGCCTCACCCGCTGAGTTACTCCAGCATTTTCTGTCTACCTAAGATGCAGAACAGCTATGATCCAAAGGTTAATTGTGGAAAAGACTCAAAGGGTTGTGAGAGAGAGGAGAAGAGGAGAATAAATCATTCAGCTGTTGCGTCATACTCAAATAACCGCAATGTACACGCAGATAGGTGAGCTGGAATTTGCCATGTCTGGCATCGCCACTTATAGTCAGAGGCAAGCGGAGCTTGTTAAAGTTGGAGAACATGCAGCATCACTCTGAATGATGGAACAGGACCGCTTATGGCACTGATGGCCCTAACCCCGCTGAGAAAACAGGAACATGCCACAGCACGGGATGTTAACCGTAGACAGGTGGAGGTTCAGAGAACCGATACACCATACAGGTAGACAACGGAATGGTGAACATCCCAGCACTCACACAACACCCATAGTGATATGGCAGAGGTCCATGGAAACGCCAACTCGAGAGGTTCCAGAGTCAGACTGTGGACGCTGCATTGCGGGTCAGATTTGCCCCTTGCTGGCAATCCTCTTCGAACACTCCAGAAGGGCATTGTGAATGTCTTTAGCACAGGAGATCTGCGACTTGATCATGCTGAGGTACTGAGCGTAGGACAAGCTCTCAGTCTGCACCGTGTCGGGCTTGGTCGCGGTGGGAACCAGGTTTGGCGAGTGCTTCGCGCTGTCAATGCTCTGCGATAGACATTCGAACGCCAGCCTCTGCAAAGGAAGGGACACGGTCAGCAACGGGAACAGAGACGACACAAAGGCCACGGGCTACACGGGTTCGATCCTGACTACAGGTGCTGTCTGTACGGAGTTTGTATGTTCTCCCTGTAATCCGGGTGGGTTTTCCCCGGGTGCTCCGGTTTCCTCCCACTCTGAAGACGCACATGTTTTGTCGGTTAATTGGCTTTGGTAAAAATTGGAAATTGTCACTTGCGTGTCGGATAGTGTTTGTGTCGGCACAGACTCGGTGGGCCTAAGGGCCTGTTTCTGCGCTCAACTATAAACTAAAATCTCAACTGTGCTGTCGCCCTTGCAGTTGAGTCTAATCCTGCACACGCAGAAATCAATGGGAAGTGAGCACATTCTACTCCCTCCACTCACGGCGAAACACCAACGAGAGTAAAGGGCCTGGCCCGCTTACCCGACATTTGCGTCTCATTTACGCGTCATACGTAAAATAGGTCGATGCGGCGTGATGCGTGACGTCGTGCGCAAAACACGCGTCAGCACAGCCATCTGGTGCGCGGGACGTCATTAGAATACCCTGCGGCGTGCGGCAGGACGTTGATGCAAGGACGTTGATGCACGGTGACGTGACCACGCGTGACCATGCGATACACGTGAGACCTTGGGACGCCAGCGCAATGTGTCCGCGTGCGTACACAATACGTCACGTAGGTGGCGTGTGAGGATTTAGGTCTTGTACTAAATCCTGAAGCAACGCGCGATACCGTGCGCCACCGCATACAATTCCACGCCTCACCATGCGCACCCCACTCGTCACGACGCGTTGACCTAATTTACATATAATGCGTAAATTAGGCGCAAATTACGGCCAAGTGGGGCAGGCCCTTAAGACACTACACTTCGGGACACAATCCGAGCATCAATGACTCCGAGACTCTGGGAAATAACTCAATTTCATATCTTTGTTAGATATGTCAATCTCACATATATAAAATTAAAATGTCCATTGCCAGAGGTGGAAGTGCATTACAACCTTTAGCATCCTCCACATGTTGAAGAGTTTCCTGACGTTATCGCTGATGGTCCTGCCTCTTACCGTTATACTTGCTGGAGCTGGACACAATGTCTTCGTTCACCACTTTGGCTTCTCTTGAAATCTTCAAAACTTAAATTATAAAACGGGACAGAATCCAGCACTGAGTGAGCGCAGCACTACTGGCATAGCTGCACAATGCCAGCGCTGTGTTGCACTGAGCAAGCTCTGCACTGCTGGTGGAGCTGCATGGAGCAGGTTTTACACTGTTTGTGTTGGAAGGAACTGCAGATACTGATTTAAACCAAGGATAGACCTAAAAAGCTGGACTAACTCAACAGGTCGGAGAGAAAAGGAATAGGTGACGTTTTGGGTCGAGACCCTTCTTCAGACTTGCACTGTTGACAAATCTGCACCAAGTAAGTGTTGCACCACTGGTGTATCCACACTGGGTGCTGCGCCACTGGTGTCCAGCTGCACCGGTGAGTGCTGCACTGCTGGCGGGTTTGCACCGAGCGAGTGCTGCACTGCTGGTGGGGAGTGCTGGAGTAACTGCGAGGGTCAGGCAACTTCTGTGGAGCAGACAGATCCGTGACGCTTTGGGTATCAGCAGAGCCTGTTCTATTGTGAAATTGTGGAATGATTTGGATGTGGAACTCAGTTTAAGAAGAAGTGCAAAAAAGATATTTTCCAGAGGTATAAGAATGAGGAAGGGCTGTGATGACGGCTAAGTTTAAGCTTATTGACACAGTGTGATATCTGTGCTGTACATAGAATTTTGATAATTGTTTAAAAACTGTATATATGTATGCGTGCATATATGTGTGTAGCTTATGTATGGATATATGTATGTATGTTTTGTATATGTATATATATATATATATATGTAGATGAGAAAGTTTATGAATCAATTGATAAGTAGCGGAGAAGGGGTAGGCATAAATAAGCATATGCTTCCTCCTACTCCTTTTTGAACATGTAAGATTTAATCTGTGATGTTTATGAGAAGTTATTCAATGAGTTGTGTACAGGTTTATTGTACATTTCATTTTATTGTTATTTTGCTTTGTTTTACATGTTCGAAATAAAATACAATGACAATTCAGGCATTGAATTTCAGTTCCACTCACCAGACACAGTTCCACCTGGTCACACAGAGCGTAGAATTCCTCTAAACTCTTATCGAAGCGTTGTAATGCGGTATCATTGCTCTTCCTGCAGGGTAAAGGATAACGTTTATTTGCTGAAATCAGAATACATGCAGCAGACAGTTAACAGGGGCGAGGTTAATTGCTTCCAATGATTCAAAGATACTTTATTATCACAAGCTACTGGAGTAACTCAGCGGGTCAGACAGCATCTACAGGTGCACAGTTGAGGGCTTGCTGACCGGTTGCATCGTGGCTTGGTTTGGCAACTTGAGCGCCCTGGAGCGGAAAAGACTACAAAAAGTAGTAAACACTGCCCAGTCCATCATCGGCTCTGGCCTCCCTACCATCGAGGGGATCTATCGCAGTTGCTGCCTCAAAAAGGCTGGCAGCATCATCAAGGACCCACACCATCCTGGCCACACACTCATCTCCACACTACCTTCAGGTAGAAGGTACAGGAGCCTGAAGACTGCAACGACCAGGTTCAGGAATAGCTACTTCCCCACAGTCATCAGGCTATTAAACCTGGCTCGGACAAAACTCTGAACATTAATAGCTCATTATCTGTTTATTTGCACTTTATCAGTTTATTTATTCATGTGTGTATATATTTATATAATGGTATATGGACACACTGATCTGTTTTGTAGTCATGCCTTCTAGGTTCTGTTGTGCTGAAGCAAAGCAAGAATTTAATTGTCCTATCAGGGACACATGACAATAAACTCTCTTGAATCTTGAGCATCTCTGGAGAAAAGGAATAGGTGTCACTATGGGTCGAGACCTTTCTTCAGACTTGGTCTTCGGGTCTCGAACCGAAACGTCACCTATTCCTTTTCTCCAGAGATGCTGTCTGACCCACTGAGTTACTCTAACTTTTTAAGTCTATCTTCGGTTTAAACCAGAATCTGCCACCTTCCTATACATGATTCCACAAACAAACAGGAGCACTTGTTTATCAAAAGAGGGATACTCACTGTCCATTGTCAATGGTCGTGTTTTGGGACAGGTTTTGGGCCGCGATCCTCATCAGATTCTAGAAGGTAAACACAAACTCCTCTGTAAAGTAGACAGGTCTAGGTACAGCACGAGACACAGCTTTTACAGAACACAATGACCGGCGTCTCCTGCCTGCAAATACGGGATCTATCTTACTGACATGCCCATGACATGAAGCATCACCCACTCATCCATTGGAGATACAGACTGGAAACAGGCCCATCGGCCCAACTTGTTCTCACTGACCAACATGTCCCATCTACACTAGTCCCACCTAGCTGTGTTTGGCCCGTATCGCTCTAAACCTGTTCTATCCTGTCTAATTGTTTCTTAAACGTTGCGATAGTCCCAGCCTCAACTCCCTCCTCTGGCAGCTCATTCCATACACCTACCTACCACCCTCTGGGTGAAAAATGTAATCCCTCAGTTTCCTATTTATTCTTTCCCCCTTTACCTAAAACTTATATCTCGATTCCCCTACTCTGAGCAAAAGACTCAGAGCATAATTTTATACACCTCTTAGATGACCCCTCATCCTCCTGCGCTCCAAGGCACAGTGTCCCAGCCTGCCCAATCTCTCCCTATAGCTCAGACGCTCGAGTGCTGGCAACATCCTTGTATATCTTCTCTGTACCCTTTCCAACCTGACAACGTCTTGTGTATCTTAGAAAATATGTTTTCCATTCATTTCCCACTCAACTACATCAACTGCACTGCCCTTGTCAATACATTTTGTTACCTTTTCAAGAAATTCCATTAGACAGGATCTGGGTCTTTGCCTGCATTTGGCCATATCAAATACATCAAGTGTAGAAAACAGGGGCTGCAGGAGGTTGCTCCTGGGACACAAAATGGCCAGCAAGGAGAGGAGGGAGATTATATGCAAAACGAACTTCACCATGTAATGTTTAAATGCATATGTGACAATAAATATCCATTGAACCCACAGTGGATCCCCTGAGATCTGATTCTCACAGTCAATCCATGAGGCCTCTGACCCCAGTCGATCCCTCTGACCCATGATCTCATAGTCGATCCCTCAGAGCTCCCACAGTTGATCCTTGCGACCTCTGATCTCACAGTGGATCCCCTTGACACCTGATCTCACACAGTGGATCCCTTTGACCTGTGATCCCACACATTGGATCCCTGAGACCTCTGATCCCACAGTGAAACTCCTTGACCTGTGATCCCACACAGTCGGTCCCCCTGACCCAACACCCCCACACACACAATGGATCCCCTTGACCTGTGATCCCACAGTTGAACCCTGTGGCCTCTGACCCACAGTCGATCCCTGCGACCTCTGATCTCATAGTGGATCCCCCTGGCCTTTGATCCCACACAGTGGATCCCCTTGACCTCTGATCCCACACAGTGGATCCCCTTGACCTCTGATCCCACACAGTGGATCCCTGTGACCCGTGACCCCCCGCCACACACACACACACAGTGGATCCCAGTACCTGGAGCGAGTCCTTGAGCTGCGGGATGAGCAGTTTGAACTTGGCCACCGAGTCGTCCTGTTGCTGGGCTTGTTGTTGCTGCTGCTGTGTGAGCGCCGCTTGCCCGGCCTGGGCCTGAGCTGCAGCCAGTTGCTGGGCCTGGACGAGCTGCTGCTGGGCCTGACTTTGAGCCTGGGCCTGGGCTTGAGTCTGGGCCTGGGTCTGAGCCGCCGCCACCGCCGCCAGTTGCTGCTGCAGCTGCTGTTGGTTCAACGGCGCCGCCATCTTCCCCAGCTCCAAGCCCCACCCCTGCGGCCATCCAACCCCGCCCACCAGTGGTCATCCAACCCCGCCCCCACGCTCATCCAACCCCGCCCCCACGGTCATCCAACCCCGCCCCCCGCGGTCATCCAACCCCGCCCCCACGCTCATCCAACCCCGCCCCCCGCGGTCATCCAACCCCGCCCCCCGCGGTCATCCAACCCCGCCCCCCACGGTCATCCAACCCCGCCCCCACGGTCATCCAACCCCGCCCACCGCGGTCATCCAACCCCGCCCCCACGGTCATCCAACCCCGCCCCCACGGTCATCCAACCCCGCCCCCACGGTCATCCAACCCCGCCCCCACGGTCATACAACATATAGAAACACAGAAAATAGGTGCAGGAGTAGGCCATTCGGCCCTTCGAGCCAGCACCGCCATTCAATATGATCATGGCTGATCATCCAACTCAGTATCCCGTACCTGCCTTCTCTCCATACCCTCTGATCCCTTTAGCCACAAGGGCCACATCTAACTCCCTCTTAAATATAGCCAATGAACTGGCCTCAACTACCTTCTGTGGCAGAGAGTTCCACAGATTCACCACTCTCTGTGTGAAAAACGATTTTCTCATCTCGGTCCTAAAAGATTTCCCCCTTATCCTTAAGCTGTGACCCCTTGTTCTGGACTTCCCCAACATCAGGAACAATCTTCCTGCATCTAGCCTGTCCAACCCCTTATGAATTTTGGGTACACAAAAAGCTGGAGAAACTCAGCGGGTGCAGCAGCATCTAAGGAGCGAAGGAGATGGCGACGTTTCGGGTCGAGACCCTTCTTCAGTCTGAAGTCGCCTATAGTTATGGTTTAGTTTATTGCTTGTAGAAACAGTGAAACGCTTTTGTTGCATGCGGTAAGACAATACGTGATAACAATTGAGCCGTCCACAGTGTACAAATACATGGTAAAGGGAATAACGTGTAGTGTAAGATAAAGTCCAGTAAAGTTCGATCAAAGATAGCCCGAGGGTCTCCAATGAGATTGATAGTAGTTCAGGACCACTCTATAGTTATTGGTAGGCTGGTTGAGTTGCTTGGTAACAGCTGGGAAAAAAACAGTCCCTGAATCTGAATGCAATTGTTTTCACACTTCTATACCTTTTTCCCCCAATGGGAGAAGAGGGAGCGGCCAGTGTGCACCTGGTCCTTGATTATGCTGCTGGCCTTGCCGATACAGCGTGAGATGTAAATGGAAGGGAGGTTGTTTTGTCTGATGGTCTATGCTGCTTCCATAATTCTCTGCAATTTCTTGCGGTCTTGGATGGTGCTATTCCCAAACCAAGCTGTGATGAATGCCGATAAAATGCTTTTAAGGCGCATCTGAAGAAGTTGGTGAGAATTGTTGGGGACAAGCCAAACTTCCTAAAGCCCCTGTCCCAGGTAATTCACGAGTTCTCCCGAGTTTTCCCATGATTCGAACTCGGAGGATGTCCATAGCGGGTCCATAGGAGTTTGTGGATGTCTCGTAGCGGCTCGTAATGGTCATCTACAAGTAAAAAGTAACAGTTTTTTTCATCACGAGCATTTTTTTACCCGTGGACATTTTTTACAGGGATGAAAAAACGTCACGAGTTTACCGGATGTCCCGAGTACCTACCGTTAGCATTACGAGCCACTACGAGACATCCACAAACTCCTATGGACCCGCTACAGATATTCTCCGAGTTCGAATCAGGGGGAAACTCGGGAGAATTACCTCGTACAGTGGGACAGGGGCTTAAGCCTTCTAAGGAAGTAGTGGCGTTGGTGGTACAAGCAATGAGAGAGCGTGTTGCAGAACACTCATCGGAGAGAGGAGGAGAACTTTTTCCAAGTAGCATTTTGTGCCTACGCTGTACACCAGCATCTGAGGTTCCTTCCTACACAATTTCTCCACTGCACATCTCCTGGTATGCATACTTTGAAGACGTTCTCCCCCTCGCTGATGATAGTTCTGCAACACCCTCTCTCACGGTCTTGATCCAAGGCCCTCCAGCAGTTTGTTCCTTTTCTCCCTGGTGGCTAATCAGCGCTCCCAGACTGTGAATCATCCCCGCCTGTCTTTTTATGTAGGCGACTGTGAATTCCTAAAAAAAGACACAAAGTGCAGAAGTAACTCGTAGAAATAAGTCTCAAGTGTTTTATTGTTATATGTCCCAGACAGAACATTGAAATTCTTCCATGAAAAGAACAGCAGATGGTGGTTAACACACAAAAGGACACAAAGCCCCCTCTCTCATCAGGCAAGAGGGATAGAAGTGTGAAAACGCACATCTCCAGGTTCAGGGATAATTTCTTCCCAGCTGTTATCAGGCAACTGAAAGATCCTATAACCAACTAGAGAGCGGTCCTGGCCTACCTACCATCTCATTGGAGATCCTCAGACTACTCTCATTGTTATTTCTATTATCCTGTATCTGTGGACCACTTGATTGGAATCATATAGTCCTTTGACTGACTGGATAGCACGTAACAAAATAGCTTTTCGCTGTGCCTCTGGAGTATAACATATACAATGGGTAGAAGGCAGGAACGGGGTACTGATTGGGGATGATCAGCCATGATCACATTGAATGGCGGTGCTGGCTCAAAGGGCCGAATGGCCTACTCCTGCACCTATTGTCTAACACGTACCATTATAATAAGCAAACTAAAGGGTTGGAATAACTCAGTGGGTCAAGCAGCATCTCTAGAGAAGATGGACAGGTGTCGTCACCTATCCATATCTACCAGAGACACTGCCTTTGCAGGAGTAACTCCAGCGTGTCAACCAACATCTGTGGACGGAGTGGACAGGTGATATTTTGGCTATGAACGCTTCTTCAGATTGGTGCCGACCTGAAAGGTCACTTGTCATTCCCTCCACAGATGCTGCCTGACCCGTTGAGTTTCTCCAGCACTTTGTTTTGCGCTCAAGATTCCAGCATCTGTGTTTCCTTGCGCATATTACCTTTCCTCGCAGTCTGTAACCATCATCACAGCCAACCTGCCTTCAGGCTTTGTCTCATCTGAAAATTGTGACCTTGTCTATCGAAGTCAAACTTGGTTGGAACATGCAATATCCTGAGGGGAATTTGTCCAACCAACAACAAATCTCTGTTCTATCTCAACACTGTTGGTACTGAGAACAATACAACCTTTCCAATCATGTTTTATTCTTAGAACGGCTAACGGCAACATTTAATGACGATCTCCAGTTTAAAAGACAATAGGTGCAGGAGTAGGCCATTCGGCCCTTCGGGCCAGCACCGTCAATCATTGTGATCATAATAATAATAATATATTTTATTGTCATTACACATAAGTGCAACGAGATTTGGTTTGCAACTTCGAGATTTCGGTTTGCAACCCCCGAGAACAAGGTTTGTAAAAACGAACATTTGACCAGTAACATCAACACAGACTAAAGTGCGAGGCCGGGGGAGACAGTCCATGGGGGTGGGGGGGGGGTTATGGCCCCCATGGACTGTCTCCCCCGGCCTCGCACTTTAGCCTGTGTTGATGTTACTGGTCAAATGTTCGGTTTTACATGGCCGATCACCCCAATCAGTACCCCGTTCCTGCCTTTTCCCCATATCCCCTGACTCCACTATCTTTAAGAGCCCTATCCAGCTCTCTCTTGAAAGTATCCAGAGAACCGGCCTCCACCGCCCTCCGAGGCAGAGAATTCCACAGACTCACTACTCTCTGTGAGAAAAAGTGTTTCTTCGTCTCCGTTCTAAATGGCTTATCCCTTATTCTTCTATGCTCTCCGAGAGCCATCCCAATCTATACTAATCCTATATTCCAGCCTTAGGCCCATAGCCTTCCATGTATTGGTGTTTCAAGAGCTCATTTATGACAGAATCACGTCGCTTCCAGGGATCATGACAGAAGCCTCCTGGTGGCGATCCATGGAAGTGACGGCACGATGCACTCTGTGATGCATCGGGCGACAATTCTGTCAACATGTTGGGCGGCGACAGAAGCCAACAGTGAGCTACATCGTCTGACACACGAGCGAACAAGCTTATTTAAATTTCAGATAATGCAGTGCAGATTTCAACCACCTCTGGTTTCATTAAAAAAAATCTTTCCTCACCACTCTCTAAAGCTCTAAACCTTACCCTAAACCTATGGCCTTTGATTCTGGACACCCTTGCTATGGGGGAAGGTTTCTCAGTGTTAATGTCATAATTTTGTACAACTAAATCATCTCCCCCCTCAACTTTCTCAGCTCTAAGGAAAATAAACACAGCCTAACTGGTCTCTGCTCTTAACTGAAGCACCTGTTGAACTTGCTGAGAGAGAAGTCCCGAGATGCTATCTACCTTATTGGAAGCCCTCGGACTATCTTTAAATCGGACTTTACTCGACTTTATCTTGCACTAAACGATATGCTCTTTATCAGGTATCTGTACACTGTGGATGGCTCGTCTGTAATCATGTGTCGCCTTTCCTCCGACTGGTTAGCACGCAACAAAAGTTTTCACTGTACCTCGGTACACGTGACAATAAACTAAACCTTCTCTGTACCCTCTCACTGCAATCACACCCTTCCTATAATATGGTGGATGGACTTGCATGTAATATTTGAACTGTGGCCCAACTAATGCTTCGTATGTGTAGGAAGGAACTGCAGGTGCTGGTTTAAACTGAAGATAGTCACAAAAAGCTGGAATAACTCAGCGGGTTAAGGTAGAATAACTCCAGAGATGCTGTCCGACCCGCTGAGCCGCTCCAGCTACTTGTGTCTAATGCTTTATATGGCTGTACATATTTTGTACATTCAGCAATATTTGTATATACATGGCTACGCATATATCATGTGTCCCAGCTAAAGAAGGCAACTAAACCATTTCCCTTCATCACAGTATCATGAATCTTGGAAATATACACCAAGATCCCTCTTCATGGGAACTTTTTAGAGTGCTACCATTCATTCTAGCCTTATTAGTCCTTCAAAGCACTTCATATTTTTCAGGATTAAACTCTATCTGCCATCAGTCTGCCCATCTTATCAACTCATCAATATAGTAACTGAAGATTAGACTTCTCACTAATTTGTAACTGTCACTGTATGTCATGTTGTTACTTGTTGCGGAGCACCAAGGCAAATTCCTTGTATGTGAATACTTGGCCAATAAACTTACTTACTTAACACCATCAATTTTCATGTAATCGGCAATAATCGTGTCTCCAACATTCACATCCAGATCTTTTATATATATATTACAATCACAAAACAACCCTTCAACATTGCTCTGTCTTGAGTTAGATAATCCCATATCCAATTAGGAAATTCCATTAATTCCAAGTGCCATTTTCTGAATGGCGTGCTTCTTTCTTCATCAGAAACCCTCTCTGGTGCTCCGTCAAGTTAGCTACTGCGGACTTAACCTGGATTCTCCTTGTAAATGATTTTGAAACCATCTCATCATATCTCTTTCCAATCCTTGCTGCTCCAAGAAGAACCACCTCAATTTCCCCAGTCTGCTGTGTTTCCCCCCCCCCCCCCCCCCAAGAGTATTCATGGTGTTGCAATCATCCCAGCAAGTCGCATTGTAGACCCGACTTGTGCCTTGTAGCTGATGGAAAGGCTTTTGGGAAATCAGATGAGTCATGTACTGAGTATACCCGGACTCTGATCTGTTCTTATACCAACGGTATTTACGTGGGTGATCCAGTTGAGCTTCTGGTGACCTCCAGGATATTAATGGTGGGGGAACTAGGCAATGCTAATGTCATTGAATGTTAAGGACAGATTAATAGACTTTCTGTTGTTGATGCTCATTGTCTGACACTTTTGCGGTGCAAATGTTAGCGCACATCCAGATGTATGCAGACATAGGCTGATTCATTTGCGGAGGAGTTCACAATGGAATTGGCTTGAGCAATCGGCAGCAGACATCTTCAGATTATTGAAAGTCATTGATGAAGAATCTGAAGATTGTTGGGGCTAGCACACTGACCTGAAGAACTCTTACAATAATGTGCTGAAGTAACTTGGTGCGTCAGGCAGCATCTGTGGAGGGAATGACAGGCTGAAGAAGGGTCCCCACCCAACATCAAGATCAGGGCCTTACATCGCCCGGCGCGGCCTTACCGACTGCGGGACTTGCCATCACCCGCCGGGGGCTTTAACATCGGGAGAAGAATGGAAAACAGGGGAGAGACAATGACTTTGCCTTCCATCGCAGTGAGGAGGAGATTCACTGTGATGGATGTTTGTGTAAATTGTGTTAATTGTGTGTCTTGGTTTATTTTCTTGTTGTATGACTGCAAAGCCAAATTTCGTTTGAACTTCATTTGAGGTTCAAATGACAATAAACGATATTGTACTGTATTGTAGTTCACCTCTCCCAGTTTCCCTCCACAGTCAGACATAAAATGCTGGAGTAACTCAGCAGGTCAGGCAGCATCTCTGGAGAAAGAGGATGAGGGGACCTTTTTGGTCGGGACTCTTCTTCATACTGAAGCATCGACAGATGCAACCTGACCGGTCGTGTTTCTCCAACACTTTGTGTTTTTTGCACAAGATTCCAGCATCTATAGTTCCTTGTGTCTCCACTTTACAGTGATGTCCTGGGTTGGGAAGATGATCTCAAACCATCACAATCATTTTCCTTCCATTGGAATGTTTCCCTTGAATGTTCAATGACTCCAGTTTTACCAAGACATCTTGCTTCCCCACTCTGTCCAATGCTGGCTAGATGTCACACCTCCAGTCTGGAATTCAGGTCTTTGGTCCATGGCTTTTATAGTAAAAACAAGTTGACAGATACACAAGGAAATGGGCCCTTTGGTCCACCAAGTCCACCATCAATCACCCATACACTGGTTCTATGCCATCCCACCCCATACACTTGTGTCGCACACACTAGGGACAACTTATTATTTTTTCTGAAGCCAATTAACCTACAAACCTGGACGTCTTTGGAATGTGGGATGAAACTGGAGCACCCAGAGAAAATCCACGGAGGCACAGTAATTACGTGCAAAGTCTGCACAAACAGTGCCGATAGTCAGGATCAAACCCAGTTCTCTGGCACTGTGAGGCAGCAGCTCCACTGCCACACCATTGTGCTGTAATGCCCTGAATTTCCTTAGCCAGAGGGTGGTGAATCTGTGGAATTCATTGCGACTGAAAGCAGTGGAGGACAAGTCAATGGATATTTTAAAGGCCGAGATAGATAGATTCTTGATTGGTACAGGTAATTGGGGGTTACGGGGAGAAGGCAGGAGAATGGGGTTGAGAGGGAGAGTTAGATCAGCCATGATTGAATGGTGGAGTAAACTTGACGGGCCGAATGGCCTAATTCTGCTCCTATGACTTCTGAATTTATGAATGAAGTCTGGATTCAAGTGGTGAATGATAGGTTGATTTTTTTTTAAATATGCATTAATCCAGTTACATTTACCTGTAGATTTTGCCCTTTATCTTTCACTGTACCCAGCTCAATTCCATTCCCTAACTCTTATTAAAGTTATTTACATACAGCATGTATCATAATCCCCTAATATGTTGAAACACAATATTAACCATGATCAACTGCTCTGATGTGTTAATTAATTTGTTTCCTACATGACTTTATTGAACATGTCATGCTGACCGGTTGCATTGGGGCAGGAGTGGAAAAGGATGCAGAAAGTTGTAACCACTGCCCAGTCCATCATCGGCTCTGACCTCCCCACCATCGAAGGCATCTATCGCAAAGGCAGCCAACATTATCAAGGACCCACACCATCCTGGCCATACACTCATCTCTCCCCTACCATCGGGCAGAAGGTACAGGAGCCTGAAATCTGTTACATCCAGGTTCAGGAACAGCTTCTTCCCCACAGCCATTAGGCTATTAAACTCGCCAACAAACAGACTCTGAACTGTAACAGCCTATGGCACTTTATCTGCTTATTTGTGTGTATATTGAACTGAACTGTTCTGTATTTAAGAAGGAACTGCAAATGCTGGAAAATCGATGGTAGACAAAAGTGCTGGAGAAACTCAGCGGGTGCAGCAGCATCTATGGAGCGAAGGAAATAGGCAACGTTTTGGGCCGAAACCCTTCTTCAGACTGTTCTGTATTTTTGCTTACAATATTCTGTTGTGCTGCAGCAACCAAGAATTTCATTTTCCTATCATGACAATAAACTCTCTTGACTTGACTTACAGGGCAATCTCCCCACCAATTCCAAAATGTGAATCCTCATTGCATTCCCTGTATTGCAAGTGGACCCAATGGTTCAAAGGTTATTTTATTGGTCACGTACACCAATTGGTGTAGTGAAATGTTTCTTGCCAATGCAGCACATTAAAAAAAATACAGACATAACAATAATAAGATTTTAAACATACAAAACATCCCCCCACAATGGTTCCCATTATGAGGGAAGGCACAAAGTCCAGTCCCCATCCCCATGTCCTCCCATAGTCGGGCCTATTGAGGCCTCCGCAGTCGCCTTCACGGAGGCCCGATGTTCCAGGCTGTTCTTGCCGGGTGGTGGTGCTCCGGCGTCGGGAGAATCCTCTCAGCGGCTTGGGACACCTGGAACGGCCGCTTCCTTACCGGAGTCCGCGGCTTCCGAAGCCGACAAGGCCGCGCTGAATGGAGCTCCCCCACTGGCTCCCAATGTTGAAGTCAGCGCCGCCGCCCGCAGCCGGCCCTCCACAGACCCGCGGCTCCGTGATGTTTTTTTGTCGGCGGTCTCAGCTCACCGGAGTTCCAGCGCAGCGACCCGGGCAAGGCATCACCCGCTCCGCGATGGCGCTCCAGCGCTGCGCCGCTGCCGAAGCCGAGGTTCTGAATGGTCCCCTCAGGAAACGCCGCTCCAGGCCTGCTGGTAGGCCGTGAGGACGGGTCGAAGATGCAGCCCGGAGAAAAGCGGCCTCTCCGACCAGGTAGGGACCAGAAAAAGTAGTTTCCCCCTTCCCCCCCACCTCAGCCCCCACATAAAAAAGAATAGACTCCTAACAAAACACTTTAACTCACAAAAATTAAAAAAAAGATTGAAAAGCAAACAGCTGCAGGCTGGGCAGCCATACCATACAGGATGGCGCCCCCTATCTCTTTGCGAGGTAGAGAAGTCAGAAATCTAGACAAGATTGCAGCTGAAGTCTCACAGAGCCATTTCTTCTTGCACCTCAGTCCTCTTATAATGAAAGCCATTCACCACCCGAATAGTTTGCTAAAGGTGTAATGCAGCATGGTGGTTCCTGTATGAAAGCCAGTCCTTTCTGAACGACACCTTTCAAACTCTCACTGGTTAAATACTACTTATGATCAGCCTTGATCACATTGAATGGCGGTGCAGGCTCGAAGGGCCAAATTTCCTACTCCTGCACCTATTTTCTATGTTTCTATGCGAAGCTAGTTAAACGAGAGTAGACACAAAAAGCTTGAGTAACACAGCGGGACAGGCAGCATCTCACGAGAGAAGGAATGGGTGACTTTTTGGGTCGAGACCCAGTTCTCTCCGAATCGAGAGAAGGGTCACGTAAAGAGTGGTGGGCAGTAAACATGTACAACATACAGAAGTGTGGACCAGTTTCTAGATTGCTGACTATATAATACAAATTTTGAAGTAAAGTTGCAGAATTACTAAAACACAGAATATTCAGAGACACAGCATGGAAACTTCGACCCACCCAGTCCATGCCGACTATTGATCACCCGGTCACACTAGTTCCACATTATCCCACTTTCACTTCCACTCCCTGCACACTAGGGGCAATTTAGAGGCCAATTAACCTACATACTTGCACATCTTTCGGATGTGGGAGAAAACCGGAGCACCCAGAGGAAACCCACACGTTCACATGGAACCCGTGCAAACTCCACTTCAGACAGCACCCGAGGTCAGAATGAAACAAGGGGCTCTGGTGCTGCGAGGCAGAAGGTCTACCAGCTGTGCCACCCTTGAATCTTGGTTGCAGGATTCACGGTTCTTCAAATGAGTCTGCATTAAATAAGCCCGTAACTGCTGTTGCTGGTTTCTGAGGTAGGTTCTACATGGTGTCATACAATTGCAAGAACTGACTGAATCACTCCACAGACAGGGTCTCGGATGCATAGCTGAAGGGGCTGGAGTACCATTTGTAGCCTCTGGCACTGGTGGGGCAGGAGGCAGTCAGTACTGGCAGTGTAGGGGTCCTACTGCTTCTTCATCCGGGCTGCCACATATCCTTGGTGCCAGGGATTCCCGGAAGTTAATGAGGATGTTACATTCCTCCAAGAAGACTTTGACAAAACCTTTGAAGCATTTCCTGATAATCTCTTGGAGCTCGGAGAGCTAGTTTCAAGAATCTAATTGGCAAGCAGGGAAATAGCATGGCCTGCCTACTGGAGTTGGCCGTGTGTAATTATAACCTTGCTTCAGGCGACGTCTGGTTAGCAGAGGATGTTAATGGTGGTCTCCTTATCCAGCTGTGGATCGAGTCGAGCAGGGGCAGTGATGAGCGGTAAGGAGAGGTTGGTAGAGGTTCTTTGTTTTGGAGTAAGGCCCATTCTCTTCTACACTTCACCAATGATTTCAAGCTCAGTCTCTGAGTGTGGACAGATGGCAGCTTTCTGGGTACTGCAGCTCTGCGGCTGAGGTTCTTGGGAGGAGATGCCGGTCAGTATCTTTCAATAGACAATAGGCGCAGGAGTAGGCCATTTGGCCCTTCGAGCCAGCACCGCCATTCAATGTGATCTTGGCTGATCATCCCCAATCAGTACCCCATTCCTACCTTTCCCCACATCCCCTGACTCCGTTATTTTTGAGAGCCCTATCTCGCTCTCTCTTGAAAGCACCAAGAGAACCGACCTCCACCGCCCCCTTTCATTTAGTTTATTTTCGTTTAGAAATACTGCGCTGTAAAAGGCCCTTTGTACCACCGAGTCCACACCGACCAGCGATCCCCGCACATTAACACTAGCCTGCACACATTACGGACAATTTTACACATACACCGAGCCAATTGACCTACATACCTGTACGTCTTTGACGTGTGGGAGGAAAACGAAGATCTTGGAGAAAACCCACGCAGTCACGGGGAGAACGTACAAACTCCATCCAGACAGCACCCGTGGTCGAGATCGAACCCGGGTCTCCGGCGCTGCAAGTGCTGTAAGGCACCAACTCTACTGCTGTGCAGCCCGACCTTATCAATAACACACCCTGCAAATTAGATTCACTTCACAGAGAAGCTTGAAAATTAGGCGAGAAAGATTTAAAATATTTACCGATCACAAGCAAAAAGATAATTTACAGTATTGGGAGTTTTAAGTTTCCTGACAACTGCATTTGTTGCAGCCTGATATAATTTGATAAGCTTCAACATATATATTATCAAACGTCAGTTTTCTCAATATGGTAAACGAGCTTCCTTCCTCAGCTTCCGACATAGGAGTTGGTTGGGGAGTAGAAGAAACGAGAGCGCAACATCCAATTGCAAAGGATACATTCAGCATTCCTATCAACCCAGGGATACATAGTAATATCAGATGCCTTCAAATTGTCTTATAACCATATAACAATTACAGCATGGAAACAGGCCCTCTCGGCCCTTCCAGTCCGTGCCGACCATTTATTTTCCCCTAGTCCCAACTACCTGCACTCAGACCATACCCCTCCATTCCCTTCCCGTCCATATACCTATACACTTTACTTTTAAATGTTAAAATCGATCCAGCCTCCACCACTTCTGCAGGAAGACCATTCCACACAGCCACCACTCTCTGAGTAAAGAAGTTCCCCCTCATGTTACCCCTAAACTTCTGTCCCTTAATCGTCTTGTTAAACGATTGGGTGATGCCTGGAGGTCTTTGCTTATTTGTACCACATATATACATATTATACAATGTTGCAATGAACACTCAGAAGCAATAATATGACCTGGAAACCGAGAAAGAGAGAATAGGGCAGTACGATGGTGTCAGGGTGGGGCGGTAGCTGAGTTGCTGCCATATAGCACCAGAGACCACGTGGGTTTTCTTCAGGAGCTCCGGTTTCCTCCCACACCCCAGACATATAGATTCGTAGCTTCTGTAAATTGTCCCTAGTGCGTAGGATAGTGCTAGTGGTCGCTGGTTGGTGCGGACTAACGGGCCTGCTTCCGCACTGTATCTCTAAACTAAGCATCAGCACCTTCAGCATTTTGAGTGTTGCATCCCCAGGGACTCGATACCATCAGCAGAGTGCGATGGCCAAATGGCCACCGAATGTGTTGCTCTCGAAGATAGACACAAAAAGCTGGAGTAACTCAACGGGTCAGACAGCATCACATCCAGATGAGAAAAAAATGAATAGGTGACGTTTCAGGTCGAAAACCTTCTTCAGACTGAGAGTCACGGGAAAGAGAATCGAGAGGTGTAGATGGTAATGTGGAGGGATAGAACAAATGAATATAGCATAGGCAAAAAAGTAACGATGATAAAGGAAAAAGGCCATTGTTAGCTGTTTGTTAGGTGAGAACAAGTACAATGAAATTCAGCAAGATGACTTTGAAGCTGGTCCGCCTTGGGTGTGGGAAGGATGGAGAGAGAGAGGGAATGCAGAGGTTACTTGAAGTTAGAGAAATCTGGAAGCTGCCTAAGCGAAATATGAGATGTTGTTTCTCCAATATGCGTTGGTCCTCACTCCGACAATGGAGGTGGCCTAGGACAGAAAGGTCCGTGTGGGAATGAGAAGGAGAATTAAAGCGTTTGGTAACTGGGAGATCAGGGTGGTCCAGGCGGACTGAGCGAAGGTGTTCAGTGAAATGATCACCCATTCTCGCCGATTGAGTCCACAGCTTGAACAGCGGATACAGTAGATGAGGTTGGAGGAGACGCAAGTGACCTCTGAAAGGACGGTTGGGGTCCCTGGAGGGAGGAGGTGTAGTGACAGGTGTTGCATCTCCTGCAGGTACCTGGGGAGGGGGTGGTTTGGATGAGAAAGGATGTGAACTAGTGAGCTGCGGAGAGAATGGTCTCTGCGGAAGGCGGAAAGGGTTGGACATGGGAAGATGTGAACAGTGGTGGGATTCCGGTCGAGGCGGCGAAAATATTGGATTATGTGTTGTACGCAATGGCTGATGGGGTGAAAGGCGAGGACCAGGGGGACTCTGTCTCTGTTGCGTCTAAGGGAAGGGGGAGCAAGGAAATACGTGTGAGGGCCTCATCTATGATGGTAGAGGGGAATCCCCATTCCCTAAAGAATGAGGACATCTTGGACGTGCTGGTATGGAACACCTCATCTTGGGCGCAGATGCGACATAGACGGAGAAATTGGGGGTAGGGGGTAGAGTCTTTGCAGGGAGCAGGGTGGGAAGGAGTGTCGTTGAGATAGTTGTGGGAGTCAGAGCGTTTGTAATAGACACCAGTTGGTAGTCTATTTCCTGTGATGGAGACTGTGAGATCAAGAAAGGGGAGGGAGGTGTTGGAGATGGTCCAAGTGAATTAGAGTGTAGAATGGAAATTGATGGGGAAGTTAAAGAGGTCCACGAGTTCTGCATGGATGCAGGAGGTAGCACCGATGCAGTCATCAATGTAATTAAGTTAGAGTTCGGGGATAGGGCCAGTGAATGCCTGGAGCAGGGATTGTTCAACGTACCCTACAAAGAGGAAGGGATAGCTGGGGCTCATGCGAGTGCCCATAGTTAGGCCTTTGAATTGGAGGAAGTGGGAGGTGTCGAAGGAGAAGTTGTTAAGAGTGAGGACCGGGAGAGGACGAGGTGGAAGAGAGTGTTAAGGGCCTGTCCCACTATACGTGTTTACC
Organism: Raja brachyura; assembly: GCA_963514005.1. The sequence continues at coordinate 16,647,397 of OY740819.1, read as the reverse complement.
CAAGAGCTCTCCCGAGTTTAAAAATAAATCAAACTCGTGGTAAGTACGTAGAATGTACGCAGCGGGTATGTCGCAGCTCGGGACGTCTCTTAGCGGCTCGTAACGCTAATGGCAGGCACTCGGGAAACACGGTAAGCCCGTGAAGTTTTTTCAACATGTTGAAAAATGTCCACGAGAGCCCCGAGTACCTGCGAGCGGCTATTACCGTAATTCTCCGAGTTTGATTCAGGGGAAACTCGGGAGAACTCTTGAATTACCTCTTACAGTGGGACAGGCCCTTAAGTAGAGGGAAGAGCTTTGAAGAACGGGCAGCTCTCAGCAAGTTGCAAATCATGCCTGCATCCGAGTGAAAATTAATGTCACATCATGAATTTCTTGCTACCCAACTAGGCGGGGAAAATGGAGACGCAAGGCACTACTGGAATCTTCAGCACAACACAGAGCACTGGAGTAACTCAGCGGGTCAGGCAGCATTTATGGAGGGAATAGTGCCTGACAGAGGGTCTCCTACCTATTGCCTGCACAGATGCGTCCTGACTCATATAGACAAGGAAAAAGCTTCATTGACCAAAAGTAGAGAGAATGTGTCAGAATATACAAAGTCCGTACAAAGGCACAAGAGCTGACAGAGATCTGAAACATAACTGTACTGCACTTGTGAAAACATTAGATCGACAGTTCACAAAATAAAAGAGTTTGGAGTAAAAGAAAAGTAACTGTAGTAGTATTTCAGTTGATGCTTTATTTGTGAATGGCTAAGGGTGACCTTCATTTGAATGCTTTGCGCTGGACACTGTCCCAAGTTGCTCCAGCATATGCTGTACTACCTTACGCTGTAACAAAGAGAATCAGTAAAACTTTACACCCCCTGTCCCCCCCCCCCTGAATCCTATGGAATGACTGAATAACACTAACTTACCAACTACATTTGCAGTGTATGTACATATCAGCACACTAAACTATGGAACCTTGTCGTAGTAATATATCTCACTGTGAAAATCTGGGTGCTTCAAACACAACCCAAGTCAGAAACATGGAAAAATATTTTGTACATAATTATTCACTGTGAAACTTGCAATAACGAATCTCAAGTGATGAAAAGATTCAAGGTCATTACATGAAAAAAAGTCTTTAAGAAAGTTTTTTTTTCCTCTTCTGCTCCATTGGAAAACGGCACCATTTTAAATGGGATCAAGGGTACAATATACAGTGTAACATGCAAAAAACAATGCACTGCATTAACTGCACGCAACCCGTCCATAAAAACAAAACTTGCTTCTTAAACCGAGGATAAACGGCACCTCCTTAAACTATTACAGACAATTCTCAAAATAAAAGGAATTCTTACTTTTTTTTTTTCTTTTCTTTTTTTTTCTTAAAAAAAACCTTTTGCCAAACCAAAGACAACCACACTGTTCTGTCCCCCCTCCCTCCCCCCCCCCCCCCCTTCAGCACAAACTGGAGCAGAGGCTAGTTCGAAGAACAAAGGGAATCGCAGGCCATTCAGGTTTGCAAGTAACATCACCTGGCAGCTCTTGATTCTTGAGGGCAATGGTGAATGTGGAAGAGGCTGTCTTGAGCTGCCTGGAAGTGTAGCCACTGTTCATCCGCTGCCATCATCCATTCTGCACGGACATTGGAAATCTAACAAATAATAATCCTTCAATTTGATCTTAAACGCGAGGCTGACAAGCACTTGATTCGGAGTCTAGTTCAGAAGCTCTACTTCATGCGTACTGAAGGTTCAAGTATAACAGGGACTACAGTCTCTTGCTTTATTTAAAACTGCACTTGGCATTAATCCTCGATGACAATGGGTTCTTCATTCATGGGCTGCCTCGGCTGCTGCGACGCACGTCCTTGTCGGATCAGAATCTGCCTGTAGGGCTGGCGTGCTGCTCTCTTCATGTCCACCGGACCCAGCATCTTACGCACCTTCCTGGTTTTGAGAGAGAGAACATTGAATGAAACTCCACAATGCCTGGTATAATGTCGCTGACTTACCAAGTAGAATAACATATACAATTCTTAAGGGATTGTGAAAAAGTTACTTTTTATATCAACTAAACAGGTTCGCTTCTTAATAAACAGACAACTAAAAATGTTTGGTAGACCAGTTCAAAACTTTACTTATTATCGGCCGATGGAAGTGGCAAGAACCCCAGTCAAGTGTCCAATACAGACACTTCACTGCCCTCATTCCACTTCCCCGAACAACAGAATTACATCGTATTATATAATTTTTTTTGTCACCATAGCACATTCCACAAACATTAGCCATGGTCAGAGGTACAGGAAATAAAGGTCCCTACAGAATGCATCACATCAAAGGCATTTTAACCATATAACAATTACAGCACGGAAACAGGCCTTCCAGTCCGTGCCGACCATTTATTTTCCCCTAGTCCCATCTACCTGCACTCAGACCATACCCCTCCATTCCCTTCCCGTCCATATACCTATCAATTTTGTCATATGGTACAAGATATCTTACATATTAAAGACATTGGCCATTTGTTAATACCCCTTAGATCAATCTAGCTTCCTCTCTCGTCACTTCCCCCCTCACAGACATCGGACATTTGGTGCAAGGTATTTTACATATTAAAGACATCAGCCATTTGTCAATACCCCTTAGATCAATCTAGCTTCCTCTCTGCTTGCTCTCTCTTCAAATGGTAGACACATGTTATAGTTATTCATTATCTTAATACACAGCAACCCGAGGCAAGCCTAAACTTGCCTTTCTGTATTAATCTACTGGAGAAAAGCCTAATTTGAGACTAAATATAAGTTATAAGCTAGTCCAGGAACCAATTTAATATCTTCTTACATTTGTAACTTAATTCAGCCTTATCAATTGGACAGGCTATTTGCAGGAAAAATATTCCCAATGTTGGGGGAGTCCAGAACCAGGGCTCACAGTTTAAGAATAAGTTTAAGAAAACTTTTTCACCCACAGAGTTGTGAATCTAGAATTCTCCGCCACAGAAGGCAGTGGAGGCCAATTCATTGGATGTTTTCAAGAGAGAGATTTAGCTCTTAGGGCTAACAGAATCAAGGGGTATGGGGAGAAAGCAGGAACGGGGTACTGATTTTGGATGATCAGCCATGATCATATTGAATGGCAGTGCTCAGGAATGCTGGGATAATGCCTCATTTTAAATAGGCAGAGCTGCTGCCTCGCAGAGACCCGGGGTTGATCCTGAGTTCGGGTGCTGTCTGTGTGGAGTTTGCACGTTCACTCTGCAACTGAGGCGGTTTCCCTCTCGTTTCCGTCCACATTATAAACAGTGCGTGTTTGTAGTTAAACCGCCTCAGGAACATTGCCCCCAATGTGCAGGGAGTGGATGAGAAAGTGGGATAACACGGAACTAGTGTAAACAGGTGATCGATGGTTGGCGTGGGCTCGGTAGGACTAAGGGCCCCGTTTCCATGATGTATCTCTCTAATGTGGAGTTTAGAAATACAGCATGGAAACAGGCACTTCAGTCCACCGAAGACAGACACAAAAAGCTGGAGTAAATCAGCGGGACAGGCTGCATCTCCGGAGAGAAGGAATGGGTGACGTTTTGGGTCGAGACCCTTCTTCAGACATCTTCAGTCCACCAAGTCCATGTTGACAGTCGATCGGCCGTTCACACTAGTTCTATGTTATCCCACTTTCACATCCACTCCCGACACATTAGAGACAATTTATAGAGGTCAATTTACTTACAAACCTGCGCATCCTTGGGATATGAGAGGAAACTGGAGCACCCAGAGGAAACTCATATGGACACAGGGAGAAAGTGCACACTCCACCCAGACAGCATCCGTGGTCAGGATCGAACCCGGGTCTCTGACGCTGTAAGGCAGCAACTCTACCGCTGTGCCACCGTGCCATCCCGTGTTGTACAGCGTCACCAATTTCTTTACTGGTGGGGTTTATTTTTGGTACATTGATAACACCAAAGGGGTTGTTGATGTTTTTGGCCTATTTTGCACTTAAACAATTCCTATTTATATTTAAAGCCTCAAAGTTCCACCCACGGAATCATTCTATTTTTATACCCCACTTCTCATTCTCTCCTCCCATCCTCGCACTTACAACTAAACACCATCTGCTCCTGCTGGTTTCCTCAGTTACATGTTACAAGACATCAAGATATTGCTTTATTTTTCGTAGAATTATAATAATGTCTGTAAAATTTTGAGTACGTTTGAAAGCTTTCTTCCTGCCATTTCTGTCTCTCCGGCCTGTAAAGGAAGGTCCTGTATGCTTCTTAACTACCTAATGGCACGCCAACTTCATGGGCCTGTGAATCTGCAAGGTCCTCTGCATTTGTCAATGTCTTGCCTGCTACTCCTTTATCCCCTTCCCCTTTCTGATGTATTAAAGTTCTGCTTCCCCAGATTGAGCTTCATGAGATGACATTCCACCTCAGCGGTATGAACATTGACTTCTCCAACTTCAAGTACCCTTTGCTTTCCCTCTTTCTCCATCCCTCCCCCTTCCCAGTTCTCCAACCAGTCTGACTGTCTCCGACTACACTTTGTTAAAGAAGGAACTGCAGATGCTGGAGAATCGAGGGTTACACAAAAAGCTGGAGAAACTCAGCGGGTGCAGCAGCATCTCCTTCGCTCCTTAGATGCTGCTGCACCCGCTGAGTTTCTCCAGCTTTTTGTGTAACCCTCCGACTACACTTTATCCGTTTCCTTTGTCCTTCCTCCAGCTAATAATGGTTTAATCTACATTTTCCATGATCTCCACCATCTTAGTCATGTTTTCACATCTTACATTTCCTTATCTATGTATCGTCCTCTCCCCTGAAATCAGTCGGAACAAGGGCCTCGACCCAAAACGTGACCCATTCCTTCTCTCCAGAGATGCTGCCTGTCTGAAGAAGGGTTTCGGCCCAAAACGTTGCCCATTTCCTTCGCTCCCTAGATGCTGCCGCACCCGCTGAGTTTCTCCCGCACTTTTGTCTATCGTCAAAGTTTACCAATCATTCCCAGCAGCACAAGCAGACCTCACCATTATACTGGTCCAAGCCCTGCAGAGAGTCAACCATTCTGACGTGAACTTGCTTCAATGGCTCAGCAATCTAAAGTCTCACCTTTCTTCAACTAATTTCATCAACGTCACCCTCCCATTCTTGAACTCGGGAGCTTGACACAGGTAGCAATCAATATCGACATTTCGGTACCACATTTGAAGATCTGTGTATTTAAACTATTTTCCTAGTCTACTGAAAACATTTAGAAGGAGCTCTTTATATTGAACACGATCCAATAAATCTGTAAGATCAGGATCTTATTTTCAGACATTAGTGACCATAATTTATGTTGAAACGCACAAGGTCATAAGTGATAGGAGCAGAATTAGGCCATTCGGCCCATCAAGTCTACTCCGCCATTCAATCATGGTTGATATATCTCTCCCTCCTAACCCCATTCTCCTCATAACCTCCGACACCTACTAACCTGATACTAATTAAAAATCTATCTCTGCCTTAAAATTATCCACGGATTTGGCCTCCACAGCCTTCTGTGGCAAAGAATTCCACAGATTCACCACCCTCTGACTAAAGAAATTGCCCCACATCTCCCTCCTAAAAGAACGTCCTTTAATTCTGAGGCTATGACCTCTTGTCCAAGACTCTCCCACTAGTAGAAAGATCGTCTCCACATCCACTCTATCCACACCTTTCACTATTCTGTATGTTTCAATGAGCCCCCCCCCTCATTCTTCTAAACTCCAGCGAGTACAGGCCCAATTCTGACAAATGCTGATCGTAGGCGAACCTACTCATTCCTGGGATCATTCTTGTGAAACTCCTCTGGAATCTCTCCAGAGCCGGCACATCCTTCCGCAGATATGCTGTCCAAAATTGCTTACAATATTCCTAATATTGGCTTACCAGTGTCTTATACATAGAAACATAGAAATTAGGTGCAGGAGTCTGCCATTCGGCCCTTCGAGCCTGCACCCCCATTCAATATGATCATGGCTGATCATCCAACTCAGTATCCCATACCTGCCTTCTCTCCTTACCCTCTGATCCCCTTAGCCACAAGGGCCACATCTAACTCCCTCTTAAATATAGCCAATGAACTGGCCTCAACTACCCTCTGTGGCAGAGAGTTCCATAGACCCACCACTCTCTGTGTGAAAAAAGTCCTTCTCATCTCGGTCCTAAAGGATTTCCCCCTTATCCTTAAGCTGTGACCCCTTGTCCTGGACCTCCCCAACATCGGGAACAATCTTCCTGCATCTAGCCTGTCCAACCCCTTAAGAATTTTGTAAGTTTCTATAAGATCCCCTCTCAATCTCCTAAATTCTAGAGAGTATAAACCAAGTCTATGCAGTCTTTGTTCATAAGACAGTCCTGACATCCCAGGAATCAGTCTGATTATAGAGCCTCAGCATTCTATCCTTTATTTTGTATACAAGCCCTCTTGAAATAAATGCTAGCATTTAGTTTGCTTTCTTCACTACCAATTCGACTTGTAGATTAACTTGTTGGGAATCCTGCACCAGCACTCCCAAGTCCCTTTGCACCTCCGATTTCTGGATTCTCTCCCCATAATCTCCGCCTTTAATCCTACTACCAAAATGCATGACTCCACACTTTGCTACACTATGCTCCATCTGCCACTTCTCTGCCCACTCTCCCAACCTGTCCAAGTCCTTCTGCAGAGTCCATGCCCACTCTACACTACTTGCCCCTCCACCTATCTCCGTATCATCCGCAAACCTGGCCACAAACCCTTCAATCCCCTCGTCCAAATCATTAATATACAACGTGAAGTGTAGCAGCCCCAGCACCGACCCCTGTGGAACTCTGCTAGTCACATATCTTGTAAAGTGCTTTTAACATTTTTACTACAATAGCAGCTATCATCAAGAGATTTGGGAGTTGCTAATTCAAATTGCAGGTCACAATTCATGTCATGATACATCTTTGTTAATACATCCTGTCAATTTGTATCACCAGGTTCAATAGACGCCATGATCCATATAGGGTAAACAGGTCATCTAAAATAGAATAATGTATTAATTACCGAGTCTCGTCTGTTGCTATGAAAAGCACATCATCAGGTGCATCGATCCAGTTCATTCTCCTCCCCTTCATTGGCGGAAGGGAGCCTGGCTTCAGCACTTTAGGGTTTCTTGAGTATGGCTTTCCATTAATCATGTAACCTCGGTTAATGGCAGTCTGTCATATGAAGCAAACAATTACTACTCTGGAGTACAAGTACGAGACCTTCAAAAATAATTATTCCATCCTGTAATCCTACCATGTTCCAAACATGTCTGTTATTCTTACACTACAATCGTTGCACTCTTGTACTTAGATCACCCGACGCTGGAGTTCCAGCTTTCCCGGCAAGAGCGCCTGAAAACATCGGACTGGCTGCAGAGGTCACAAATAGGCCCCGACCTCGGGTGATTCACAGAGGACTTAACTTATTGATGCCTTTCCCCACAGTGGAAATTTCTGATTCTGTTGTGGGGGAACGTTCATGTTGAATTCTATAATGTGTTGTGTCATTTGTCTTATTTTTAATTTTTCTATGGATGTACGGAAACGTTATTATTTCTTTTATGTAATGCATTTTGGTATCAACGCGAGTTGCTTTAAACGTGCTATATAAATACAATTTACTTTACTTTAGATATGATTGTAGTTATGTATAGTACAAATTTACTGAATTGTACGCAAAACCAAGAATGTTGCTGTATCTAGGGTACATGTCACAATTAAATACATTTGAAGATTAAATACATGAAATAGCTGAAGAAGGGTCTCGACCCGAAACGTCGCCCATCTCCTTCGCTCCTTAGATGCTGCTGCACCCGCTGAGTTTCTCCAGCTTTTTGTGTAACCCTAAATACATTTGAACCCTTGTGTCAGCTTTTAGTTTAGAAATAGAACGCAGAAACTGGCCCTTCGGCTCACCGAGTCCGCGCGAACCAGCAATCCCCGTATACTAGCACTATCCCACACACTTGCGACAATTTTCAATTTTTACCGAAGCCAATTAACCTACAAACCTGTACGTTTTTGTGGGAGGAAGCCAGACGGAGCACCCGGGAATAAACCCACGTTCTGAAAGAATGCGATGTGACAATCGTCAGATACATTCTGAAGCCGGTGTATGTGGCATCTGCTTTGGAAGTGCTTGAAGGTACAGCATGGAAGATTCTACTCTGCATCAGTCCCATTGCTACCGAACTTGGGAGAATCTATTCTATTAAAGGTATTGTGTGCAGAATGTTCAATGCAATAGCGTAGAGGAGGTTTTACATTTAGTTTAGAGATACAGTGCGGAAACAGGCCCTTCAGCCCACCGAGAACACACCAACCAGCGATTCCCCCATATTAACACTATCCTACACCTACTAGGGACAATTTTTACATTTACCAAACCAATTAACCTGCAAATGTAATTGTATTCAATTAAATCACTCTGGAACCAATGAAGGAGATTTAATGGTCAGATTGAAGAAGGACTTCTCACATAAGCACACATTGAAATATAACTTGTTAAAATACAATATGTATGTGACAGAAACTTACCATTTGTCTAACTGGTCCATGATTAGCTAAATAAAAAGCAAAAATTAATATTAGTACTATATATAATCATAACATGAAACCGCCTTACCATCAGCTATTTGACACCAATCACAATGAGCAAATATGCTTGAAAAAATATTCTTGTAGTTTTTAACTATTTTTAATAATCCCTTTCTCCCACCAAAATAAGCTCAGAATTCACCACTGGATACTTCTAACCAACCAGAGTTAACAGTAGGTGAATATATTGGATATGTCGCAAGCTCACTGCTTTGGTGTATGCTGGAACTCTACAAACCATTTAACCTCATCATCACCCACCAAGTAAAAGCACCGGGGATATTGCCTGCTTAAAAATTATTCAAGGACCCAGGCAGCATTCTCAAAGCCAACTGCATCACAGCCTCGATCTGGTCTGCCCCTAGTTTTCAGCCTCAGTTGGACAAAATATATATTGTACAAGCACTAGAAGAGAAAGGTCAAGAGAGGTAGGTTGATCCGATGAGGCCTGGAGGCCAGGGATTACAGAGCAGGAACCCTCTCTCAGTTATCTTGCAGGCAAGGGTAAGATTAACACGGATCGACCCACATTTGCACAGGACTCACCAGAGGCAACAGATAGCAACTGGCAGCCATGAAATTAGACCCCAGAAGAGATGTGAATCTCCTGCCATCTAAACCTCTACAGGACAGGCCACATGATGATAGGGAACAAAGTCTGTTCATTAAGGTTCACCAGTGAATGACTAAAACTCAATCTGTGGCACCAGAAATGAAGCTAGACATTGAATAGAGCAAAAAGGATGAAAAGAAAACGTTTTAAAAGTGCCGGAAACATTCAGCAGGTTAGGCAGCATCTATGGAGAGAGAATCTAAGCTAATGCTTCAGTTCAAAAACTCATCACCAAAATTGGGAGAGTTCTGCCAAGGGATCTTCGATCGGAAATACTGGTGTTCCTCTTTCTGCAGATATTGTTTGACCTGGTAAATATTTCCAGCTTTTTTTTTGTTTTTAGAAATTTCAGATTTCCAGCACCTGCATTTTAGTTTCCAAAGTAATTATATTAAGGAAAGGAAATTAAACAGATATTGTTAGAAGGTGACAGGTAGTGAACCTATCCTGGAGAGCGAGCCCTAGACGTAGAAGGTCCACGTGAAGATGTCTGGTCAATCTTTGCGTGTCAGACAATCATCACCAGCTTCAATGGGTAAGGGGTTTGAATAGTGAAAGGCCTGGATAGAGTGGATGTGGGGAGGATGTTTCCACTAGTGGGAGAGTCTGGGACCAGAGGGCACAGCCTCAGAATTAAAGGACGTTCCTTTAGGAAGGAGATGAGGAGGAATTTATTTAGTCAGATGATGGTGAATCTGTGGAATTCTTGCCACAAAAGGCTGTGGAGGGCGTCAGTGGATATTTTTATGGCAGAGATAGATTGATTCTTGATTAGTACAGGTGTCAGGGGTTATGGGGAGAAGGTAGGAGAATGGGATAAAGATAGATCAGCCATGATTGAATGGCAGAGTAGACTTGATGGTCCGAATGGTCCGAGTCTGATCCTATCACTTATGATCTTATGGAACAATGAAGAATGGCCAACTCATTTTAATTGGAATCAATTCCTAACTGCTGTATTTTGTTCAATTTATGCCAGACATACCCTGGATTTGGGCCCAGTTTACCAGTATAGCATATCTGGATTCCGAACCCACCCCGTTGCCTTTAGACTTTTTTTATTGCACAACTGGAGGTTGGCATGGATATCTCATGTCAAGTGAACTTGCAGCAGCTGTTCAGAATTTTTAGAACATAGAAAAATACAAAATAGGAGCTGGCCCTTCAGTCCACAATGTGTGTTGAACATGATGCCAAGTAAACTAATCTCATCTGCCTGCATCATGAACCATATCTCTCCATATACTTGTGCCTATCCAAAAACCTCTAACATACCACTTGTGCCTGCCTCCTACACAATCCCTGACAGCGTGTTCTAGACAGCCACCATCTTCTGTAAAAAAAAAAGCTTGCCCATGATCAGCCATGATCAAAATTAATGGCAGTGCTGGCTCGACGGACCGAATGGCCTCCTCCTGCACCTATTTTCTATGTTTCTCTATCTCCCCTAAAGTTTGCCCCTCTCTCCTTAAAACTATGCCCCCCAGTCTTTGATATTTCTATCCTTTCCCCTTTGCAGGGCATTTCATATATATTACTCCAATTAAATGAATATGCTCTCTGGCTAAACTCCTCCCTTCACCACCTCCAGTTTCAATTCCAGTTGGAATATTTTGGAGGACCAAGTAACCAAGAACCAAGAATATTTTAGGACCGAGATGAGAAGGACTTTTTTCACACAGAGAGTGGTGGGTCTCTGGAACTCTCTGCCACAGAGGGTAGTTGAGGCCAGTTCATTGGCTATATTTAAGAGGGAGTTAGATGTGGCCCTTGTGGCTAAGGGGATCAGAGGGTATGGAGAGAAGGCAGGTACGGGATACTGAGTTGGATGATCAGCCATGATCATATTGAATGGCGGTGCAGGCTCGAAGGGCCGAATGGCCTACTCCTGCACCTAATTTCTATGTTTCTATGTTTCTATCTAATATAAAGAAATGCACAAGTCTTTAGGAGATGATGGAATTTGGTCTAGAAAGTCTGGTTTTCAAGGCAGCCTGGAACTTGCCATGTTTTATTGTATCAAAGTTCGATTTGAGACTAAAATGCATGGTCACCGCCGGATCTCACAAATGAATTTCCATCGCTGGCCACTACTTTGAACGGCTCCAATGAGTTAAAGGGCCTGTCCCACTTACGCGATTTTTTCGGCGACTTGCCGGCACCCGTCATAGTCGCAGCAGGTCTCCGAAAATTGTCAACATGTTGAAAATCCAGCGGCGACCGGAAAAAGGTATGACTCTTTCATAAGTTCATGTTCATTTAATGTCACATACACCAATTGGTGTAGTGAAATTCACTGGCCAGGTCTGTCATACAGGCGTCACCCTGCGACATGTCGACATGTTACGCCTGTATGGTCGTGAGTAGTCGTACCTTTTTCTGGTCACTGCTGGATCTTCAACATGTTGAAAATTTTCGGTGACCTGCTGCGACTATGACGGGTGCCGGCAAGTCGCCGAAAAAGTCGCGCAAGTGGGACAGGCCCTTAAATCTCATCATCCATTTATGTGTCCTAAGTATAGCAGCAGGATGAACTTATCAAATTAATACAAACAAAATGTATGTGATCCTTCTTACCCTCTCTGGGCACTTGGTCAATTCCAGACCCAAACACAAAAATAATGCTGGACCCCAACTTGCATCCTTTCATGACAACTTTACTAAGAGGTTACTGCCGAATGTTTGGCTTTAAACCAATGGCCAGTTGTTAATTCGAATTAACTCTCTATCTTTAACTCTCTGCCTCAAAGCTGTGTCTCCTACCTGTCCTGTCTCACCAGACTCTCTTTATCTTTCCGTCCCATCACATATAGTTATTTTTTAAAAATCACAACATTCACAATCGCCCTAAACATTCCTGAGAAGAATTAAGAGTAGCCCCTGGGTGGCTGAATTATCCCGATTCCTTTACGGCCCATCAACATAGAGTACAGTGTGAAATCAAGTGCTGTACGTTACATCTCCACTGCACTGCAAGAGAAACATTTATGCAGAATAGCAAAAACAAGGACATAGTGGTCACACTGATACCTCTCTACCCAACAAGTTCATTAAAAATCAGAATAAAAACTCAAACATTTTAACATTAATTTTAAACAGACATTAACAATTCAATAATAGTTCATTAAAAATTTGAATAGACGCTTCAAACATTTTATACTAATTCTAATTATCACTGATGTTCAGATTTACAGCCATTTATAGCACTAGTCAATTGTTATTTAACATCAATTTTAATAGCATCAACTATCAAATCGGGGAGATAGTTGATAGATGGTTGGTTGGACATATCAGCCCAGAACTAGGTTCTAAACCAGCTTGGACTATCATAAAGGGCCTGTCCCACTTACGCGATTTTTTCGGCGACTTGCCGGCACCCGTCATAGTCGTAGCAGGTCGGCAAAAATGTTCAACATGTTGAAAATCCAGCGGTGACCAGAAAAAGGTATAGCTCTCTGGATGACTACTCACGACCATACAGGCGTCACGTGTCGACATGTCGCGGGGTGACGCCTGTATGGTCGCGAGTAGTCGCCCAAAGAGTCGTACCTTTTTCTGGTTGCCACTGGATTTTTAACATGTGGAAAATTTTTGGCCACCTGCTGAGACTATGGCGGGTGCCGGCAGTCGCCGAAAAAATCACGTAAGTGGGACGTGCCCTTTAGAAAGCCTAATTTAAAATGAGATTGAGACTAGGTCATCTATCAGGATTGGACCTCAACCAGAATACTGTCAGAAGTGGTGTCAGATTTGGAGGAAATATCTCTGATGAGAGAGATATTTCTGACATTCAAGCCAAGGTACCCAACTTCTGAGGTGGCAGGTGGATTTATGATGGCCTGCCTCATACTTATTTCTACTATCGGTGGTACCAATAGCCCAAATTGCGTTAAGCGATTCCCAAATCTAGACAGTATATCTCATTCAGGTTCACCGAATAATGAGCAGCTAATGTACATACAGTGATACCATTCAAGCAAGAATATGTAAACAATATATACAATGCAGTGACTGTCTCGGTGTGTTTCTGCGATTTACAATCTGATAATCTTTTACACAAGTGCTACCCAGATGGGGAAACTAATCGTAAGATGCAAGAAATCTGCAGGAGTAAAGTCACTGGATGGTATATATTATACAGACAATAACAAAACAGCAAGGGAGTGTAGATCAGTTGCATGAACCATGCCACTGGAGAGTATGACACCTTGCAGCTTCAATTGTTCTGTAAGAATTTTGTGGCACAAATTTATGAAAACAAGTAGTCACAAGCCTGAAGAATAGCAAAACGATAACACTCCAAAACATCATCTCAAAAAGCTAGTTAGCGCATTAATATTGCCATCCAAAATTAAAAACAGCTGCATATTCCCAACTTCGCATCCCAGACTATTTCAGCAGAGTCCATAACTCGATAAAAGGATTTGTTCTTTCCCGTTTTGCAGCCAGAGCGTTAACTAGAGAATCAGTCCCTCAAAGCACTGCAGCAACATAACCTTGAAGCCAACGCCTGATTATATTATATGTAGGAAGGAACTGCAAATGCTTGTTTCAATCAAAGAGAGACACAAAAAGCTGGAGTAACTCAGTGGGTCAGGCAGCATCTCTGCAGAAAAGGAATAGGTGACGTTTCGGGTTCCAGTGGATTCAAGGGCCTGTCCCACTGTACGAGGTAATTCAAGAGTTCTCCCGGGTTCTCCCCTGATTCGAGCTCGAGTAATATACGTAGGTATGTAGCGGCTCGTACGAGTAAAAAGCAAACATTTTTTTCATCATGAGTATTTTTTTACTCGTGGACATTTCTCAGTGTTGAAAAAACGTCACGAGTTTACCGGATTTCCCGAGTACATACCGTTACTCGTACGAGCCGCTACGTGACATCCACGAGCTCCTACGTACCCGCTGCGTACATTACACAAGCTCGAATCAGGGGAGAGCTCTTGAATTACATCGTAGAGTGGGACAGGCCCTTCAGTCTGAAGAAGGATCTCGACTCGAAACATCACCTATTCCTTTTCTCCAGAGATGCTGCCTGATCCGCTGAGATACTCCAGCTTTTTGTGTCTAGCCTGATTAGATCAGTCAACCTGGCCCTCTCCTTTCCACATCCATACATGACTGTTCCACTGCAACCGAATAACCATCCGACCTTCTACGCTAGTGAAAAGATGTACAAAGCTTCTCCTCTTAATGTGGTGTACGTTCTTATGGTGACATGGCGTCCAAAGCAAACTTAACTTAACAAATCAGAATAAGAACTTTAGTGTTATTTCCAAGGTGCAAGTAGCCATGCCTACTATTTCACTGCAGCATCTACATCCAATTCCCTGCATGAAAGAAACTGCGCTGCAGTCCACCCATCACACTTGTTCTCTCTGCCCTTCCTTGTCTCAAACAGAAGTAGCACAGTAAAATCCACCTGGAAAGGTGGAAAATGGGAAATAAACTGAGTCCACCTCAAGTGACTCAAGTAAAGATTTTCACTGTACCTCGGTACACGTAATCATAAATCAAACTAAGTGCAATGATGCCTAGAATTTAGGCAAGGAGGTACAAATTTAGAGTTTCTAAGCAACAGAAATGCCAGCCGAAGACACACTCTACCCTACTCTACTAAGAGAAATCCTATTCCCAGACCAAAATTGTGCTCAATGCACAAGTAATTAAATGAGTAAGCAATCCTACATCTTCTGAAGAAGGGTCTCGACCCGAAACATCACCTATCTCCTTCGCTCCTTAGATGCTGTGTTTCTCCAGCTTTTTGTGTAACCCTCGATTCTGCAGCATCTGCAGTTCCTTCTTTAACACTACATCTTTTGGGGCATTGGTTCAGAAACTGATCTACAGTGCATTCAGAAAGTATTCAGACCCCTTCACTTTTTCCACATTTTGTTACGTTACAGCCTTATTCTAAAATGGATGATTTTTTTTTTAAATCATCAATCTACACACAATACCCCATAACAAAAAAGTGAAAATAGGCGTTTCGAAATTTTTGCAAAGTAATTAAAAAATAAGTAACTGAAATATCACATTGACATAAGTATTCAGACCCTTTACTCAGTACTTTGTTGAGGCACCTTTGGCAGCAATTGCCTCAAGTCTTCTTGGGTATGACTACAAGCCTGGCACACCTGTATTTAGGTAATTCTCCCATTCTTCTCTGCAGATCCTCTCAAGCTCTTGGGTTCCTTCACCTCCCCAATCCACTCCTTTCAGGGACCCAAGCAGTCCTTCCAGGTCCGACAGAGGTTCACCTGCACCACTTCCAACCTCATCTACTGCATCCGTTGTTCCTGATGCCAGCTGATCTATATCGGTGAGACCAAGCGGAGGCTGGGCGATCGTTTCGCCGAACACCTCCGCTCGGTCCGCAATAACCAACCCGACCTCCCGGTGGCTCAGCACTTCAACTCCCCCTCCCATTCCGTATCCGACCTCTCAGTCCTGGGCCTCCTCCACGGCCAGAGTGAGCAACACCGCAAGTTGAAGGACCAGCACCTCATATTCCGCTTGGGGAGTCTGCATCCTCTGGGCTTAAACATTGAATTTTCTCAATTCTGTTAACCCTTGCCGTCTCCTCCCCTTCCCACCTCTCCCTCAGCCCTCGGGCCCTGGCATTCCTTCTCTCTCTATCTCTCCCCCACCCAAGTCGCACTAGCTTCTCATTTTCACACTACAAACAGCTTACAATGGCCTGTTTCCTTTATCATCGATACTTTTTTGCATACCTTTCATTCATTGTTCTTTATCTCTCCACATCACTGTCTATATCTCTTGTTTCCCTGATCAGTCTGAAGAAGGGTCTCGACCCGAAACGTTGCCTATCTCCTTCGCTCCTTAGATGCTGCTGCACCCGCTGAGTTTCTCCAGCCTTTTGTGTACCCTCCTCTCAAGCTCTGTCAGGTTGGATGGGGAGCGTCGATGCACACCTATTTTCAAGTCCTCCCAGAGGGGTTTGATCGGTTTTAAGTCGGGGCTCTGGCTGGGCCATTCAAGGACATTCACAGACTTGTCACAAAGCCATTCCTGCGTCGTCTTGGCTGTGTGCTTAAGGGCGTTGTCCTGTTGGAAGGTGAACCTCTCCCCCAGTCTGAGGTCCAGAATGCTCTGGAGCAGGTTTTCATCAAGGATCTCTCTGTACTTTGCTCCGTTCATCTTTCCCTCAATCCTCACTAGTCTCCCAGTTCCTGTCGCTGAAAAACATCCCCACAGCATGATGCTGCCACCACCATGCTTCACCATAGGTATGGTATTGGCCAGGTGGTGAGCGGTGCCTGGTTTCCTCCAGACGTGACACTTGGCATTCAGGCCAAAGAGTTCAATCTTGGTTTCATCAGACCAGAGAATCTTGTTTCTCATGGTCTGAGAGTCTTTTAGGAGCCTTTTGGCAAGCAGGCTGTCATGTGCCTTTTACTGAGGAGTGGCTTCCGTCTGGCCACTCTACCATAAAGGCCTGATTGGTGGAGTGCTGCAGATATAGTTATCCTTCTGGAAGGTTCTCCCATCTCCACAGACAAACTCTGGAGCTCTGTCAGAGTGACCATCGGGTTCTTGGTCACCTCACTGACCAAGGCCCTTCTCCCCCAATTGCTCAGTTTGGCTGGGCGGCCAGCTCTATGAAGAGTCCTGGTGGTTCCATAGTTCTTCCATTTAAGAATGACGGAGGCCACTGTGCTCTTCGGGGCCTGCAATGCTGCAGAAATTGTTTTATACCCTTCCCCAGATCCGTGTCTCGACACAATCCTGTCTCGGAAGTCTACGGACAATTCCTTCGTCTTCATGGCTTGGTTTTTGCTCTGTCAATTGTGGAACCTTATATAGACAGGTGTGTGCCTTTCCAAATCATGTCCAATCAATTTGATTTACCACTGGTGGACTCCAATCAAGTTGTCGAAACATCTCAAGGATAATCAATGGAAACAGGATGAACCTAAGCTCAATTTTGAGTGTCACAGCAAAGAGGCTGAATACTTATGTAAATGTGATATTTCAGTTATTCCTTTTTAATTACTTGGCAAAAATTTCCAAGCACCTGTTTTCGCTTTTTTATTATGGGATATTGTGTAGATTGATGATTAAAAAAAAGAATTGAATCCATTTTGGAATAAGGCTGTAAAGTAACAAAATGTGAAAAAAGTGAAGGAGTCTGAATACTTTCTGAATGCACTGTTTACTGAAATGCAACGAGAAGGCTGTTTTGGAGGTTATCAAAGCAGAAGGGATTTGCAAGGGGAGTGACAACACAAAGCACTCACGATGAGTGTGTAGCCGTGAGCACGATTGTGCAATAGTCTTACCCCTAAACGGCATCAATAGACGTTTCTTCATAGTGCCTGGTAAACAAGGACCAACAGACAGTGATGAAGAACAATATAGAACACCACATTCAGTTAAGCTGAGATACCATTATACTACAGTAGGCATGATTAGACCATTTAGCACACCATTGTTAAGGAGGAGTCCTCCATCTTATCCCTCAGCTCTGCAGCACGAGTTCCCAGGAAACCAAGCAACATAATGGGACACTAGTTAAAAATGGCAACATGATATGTCGCCAAAGAGGAAAAGCATATCCCAAGTAGAATATGCTCCATTACTGTAGGCTATGTTGTACATAGTTCAACTGAGGCAGGAACTCATACTTAGTCTCAAGACTTGATTTGAAGGCAGCATAAACAGGTTATGGCCATGTCAACTTTTGTTACATCTCAAGCGCATACATTTCCTCTTCTACTTTGCAGAATGAGGTAACAGTGAGAAGAACATGGAATCAGATGTCAGTTTATTGGATGGGTAATCGAGCCTTATCATTCTGTGTGATATATACTGACCATCAATGCCGTTGTGCTGCTCATAGCCGCGCTTGCCCAGAATTGTTGGAGAGCCATGGTTCAGGACAGGCGGCATCTTCGCAGGAGTCACACTGCCTGCATGCATGGCAAGACTAGGGGCAGTCTTAATAGGTGGGTGAAGTTCTGCAGAATAGAAGAATATGACATGTTTAACTTACTTGCAGCAGAAACCCACAGACGTTTGCTGTGGTACAACCCCACACATGATACATCCATATCATAAAGAAAGGTCTCGACCCGAAACGTCATCTATTCTTTCGCTCCATAGATACTGCCTCACCTGCTGAGGGGGAAGGAAGATTGCAACCTTCACGTGGTCAATATAGACAATAGGTGCAGGAGTAGGCCATTCGGCCCTTCGAGCCAGCACCACCATTCAATGTGATCATGGCTGATCATCCCCAATCAGTACCCCGTTCCTGCCTTTTCCCCATATCCCCTGACTCCGCTATCTTTAAGAGCCCTATCCAGCTCTCTCTTGAAAGCATCCAGAGAACCTGCCTCCACCGTCCTCTGAGGCAGAGAATTCCACACACTCACAACTCTCTGTGAGTAAAAGTGTTTCCTCATCTCCGTTCTAAATGGCTTACCCCTTATTCTTAAACTGTGGCCCCTGGTTCTGGACTCCCCCAACATCGGGAACATGTTTCCTGCCTCCAGCGTGTCCAAACCCTTAACAATCTTATATGTTTCAATAAGATCCCCTCTCACCCTTCTAAACTCCAGAGTGAACAAGCCCAGCTGTTTCATTCTTGCAGCATATGACAGTCCCGCCATCCCGGGAATTAACCTTCTAAACCTACGCTGCACTCCCTCAACAGCAAGAATGTCCTTCTTCAAATTAGGGGAGCAAAACTGCACACAATACTCCAGGTGTGGTCTCACTAGGGCTCTGTGCAACTGCAGAAGGACCGCCCTGTTTCGACGAATGCAATCAACCCGGCGTTGATAAGATCAAATAGAACAAGTGGTCCTACAACTTTAGGCTGTGCACGCCATATGCAAGAAGAGAAGACCCGCTGAGTTTTTCCAGCATTTTTGTCTACCTTCCATAAGGTCATAAGTGATAGGAACAGAATTAGGCCATTTGGCCCATCAAGTCTACTCCATAATTCAATTATGGCTGATCTATCTCTCCCCCCAACCCCATTCTCCTGCCTTCTCTCATAACCTCTGACACCCTTACTAATCAATCTTCCTAAGTTCTAAAGAGGAGCCAGGTTTCTTTCCACAGATGCCATCTGATCTGCTGTGCTTCCAGCATTTTATATTCTTATTTTGGATTTCCAACATTTGCAGGCAACGCGTTGTTTAATCATTGAACATGGAAACAGGTCCTTCTGTCCACCATTTCCATGCCTCTTCATTATATTAATTAAATTAATCTTATTTTCCAGCATTTGGCCTGCAGTCTTCTATGCCATAGTGCCTCATGGAATCATCTAAAGGAGCGTTGTGAGGGGACTTGCCTTCACTGCTTTCACGGAATGCTTGCCAAATGTCAACCACCCTATGGGTCAAAAAGTCGACCTCATATCCCCTCTAAAACCCCTTATCTTAAGCCAATGCTATGGACGTCTCTCCTCAGGGGAAAAAATTCTCTCAACCTACCCTATCTAAGTCTCTCATAATATCATGTTACACCATCAGATACCACCCAGCTTTCTCTGCTCCAAGGAAGACAAATGCAGAACTTGGAGACCTTTGAATGGTCTTTAATCAGACTTCATCTTGCACAAAATGCTGTACCCTTTATCTGTACACTGTAGACGGCTTGAATATAATCACATACAGTATTTTCTTTTACTGGATAGCAGGCAAACAAAAGCTTTTCTATGTGACAATGGTAAACTTAACGAAACTACGGCCTATTCAATCTCTCCTCATAGCTGAAAAGACTTAGCCCACGCAACATCCTGGTGAATGAAAATGTTAAAAGAAATCTAAAGATGCTGCAAATCTGAACAGAAATAGCAAAATGCTGGAAAAACTCAGTACATCAGAGCAAGACAGCTTAGAAACATCCCCTTCATCACAAATTGCCCGTGCCAACCACCATGCTCCATCTACACTAGTCCCACTTGCCTGGGTTTGGCTCACAGCTCTCTAAACCTTTCCTATCCGTGTACCCAAATGACTTTTACATGTCTGAATTTTTTTGCCAGAGCTCCAACTATTTCCCTTGTATCTGGGATACATCTCATCAAGTCCTGGAGATTTAACCACCTCTAAACCTACTGAGACGTTTAATAGCTTCTCCTCTGATGGTAAATTAGTCTGGAACTCCACTGTGCAACTGCAAAGTCATTCTCCATAGTGATCCCCATGGACCTTTCCCTGGTTACTTACTACCTAACATACGTACATACATGCTTTGGAGTTTTTTCCTTAATCCATGCCAGCCTGCCATATTCTTTTGGGTACAAAAAAAGTTGGGGAAACTCAGCGGGTGCAGCAGCATCTAAGGAGCGAAGGAGATAGGCAACGTTTCGGGCCGAAACCCTTCTACAGACTCATTCTCTTTCCTTGTTACTTTCTTGATTACCCCCCTACACTCTCTGCACTCTAGCTCAGCCTCCCCAGCTTTGTTCTCTAAATCTGCCGAAAAGCTACCTTTTTCAAAACCACATTCACCTCTGAATTCCAATTCACTTTCATTTGAATAATTGCAAATAAAATGGGAAGCTGGGCGTCAGAAACAGTACATAGAAAGTACAGCGCAGGAACAACAGGCCCTTCGGTCTAGATTGTCCAAACCGATCATGACACCTTTAAATAATCTCCTCTGCCTGCAAGTGATTCGTATCCCTCCATTCTCTGCATGTCCGTGCCTATCCAAAAGCCTCTTATAGACAAAGGACATTTATTATCACATACTCAAAATGGTGTAGTGGAATTTGACTTGCCATTGCAGCACACAAATAAAGATTAGATCAACATTAAAGAATTTAACATAAAAATAAAAACATCCCCCCACAATGGTTCCCACTGTGAGGGAAGGCAGCAAAGTCCAGTCCTATATGCCACCATCATATCCGCCTCCACCACTATCACTGGCAGCACTTTCAGCCACCCATCATGTGTGTTAAAAAAACTTTTTTTTAAAAACTTGCCCCGCACTTCTCCTTTAAACTTTGCCCCTTTGACATTTCTACCCTTGGAAAACAATCCGGACCCTCTACCTCATCTATGCCTCTCATAACTTTATAAACTTCTCTCCGGTCTCCACTCAGGAGATGGTGACCGATCAATGACCGATTGATGGTGACCAATCAATACTCCACTCAATGCTCCAGAGATGGTGAACACAGCTGCTTTCCAAGGGCCGTGAATCCGTAGAGTTCATTGCTACAGACGGCTGTGGAGGCCAAGTCATTTGGTAATTTTAAAGCAGAGATTGACAGATTCTTGTGTTAAAGAAGGAACTGCAGATGCTGGAAAATCGAGGGTTACACAAAAAGCTCGAGAAACTCAGCGGGTGCAGCAGTATCTAAGGAGCGAAGGAGATAGGCGACGTTTCGGGTCGAGACCCTTCTTCCGAAGGGTCTCGAAGGGAAGAAGGGTCTCGACCCGAAACGTCGCCTATCTCCTTCGCTCCTTAGATGCTGCTGCACCCGCTGAGTTTCTCCAGCTTTTTGTGTAACCCATTGACAGATTCTTGATTAGTAAGGATGCCAAAGGTTATGGGGAGAAAGAAGGCAGGAGAATGGGGTTGAGAGGGAAAGATAGGTCAGCCCTGATTGAATGGTGGAGTAGACTTGATGGGCCAAATGGCCTAATTGTGCACATATGACATGAACAGTCAGCCCGGGATCGATGTTTGCAGAAATAGAAGAAACTGTTGGAAAGACTGGGTCATTGGTGATTTGGTTGGCGGTGATGACCAATCTCATAGCAATTTGAACATTTTCAGCTAACAGACAACACATTTATATCATCAGTCCTCAACGGTTCAGAGGCAGCCTCTCAGATACGATTAATCACCATCTTAATGTGCCAGAACTATACGCACAACCACTGCCGCCCACTCCTCCACCCCAACAAGACATATCAACATATGTGAAAGTCTGTAGTGATCATCCGTGATTACGGAATAGAATGTGAATATGAGCAGACGCGACTGCTTACCCAAGTATTTCACTATAGTTTCCAGGGACTTCCTGATGATGGGTTTGAGTTTAACCGATTTTTCTCCAATTTCTGGCAGCCTGGCAGTGCCTACGAGAATCAGAATGAACCATTAGCTCAACCAAGGAACAGCAACTGTTAAATTAAGTCCGTCCCCCGCCCAATACTTAACCACAAGATGAGATCACACCAACATGTAGGAAGACAAACATGAAACCAGACATAGCTTGACGTTAGAATAGTTTAAATGCACAGAAACAGTTCATGATGTTATTTGTATTCCATCTGATTCTCTTTCAGCTTTTCTAAACCTCTATTCCCTTCTGCAGCACAAACTTCTCTTGCTGCCGATTAAATGTACCTAAACCATTTGCTTCAATCACTTCCTGTATAACCAAGTTCCACATCCACACCACTCTTTGGGTAGATAATTTTTATTCTGAATTCCCAACTGGATTTCTTGATGGCTCCATTGCAGTGACCTCTAGCTAGGCTCCTCTGCACAAGTGGAAGGGTTGAGTATCCACACTGTTGAAACCTCACATCATTTCAAACCGTCAGGCTTCTCTTCTCGAAATAAGAGACCCACTTTGTTCAACCTTTCCCAGTTGCGTAAACCCTCATATTTCTAGCATCCTCTTACACCTGTGCTGTGCATCTATATTCTTTTTTATAAAGTCCCAACTAGAACGGAACAGTTCTCCAATGTTGTCTGATGAAGCCAGGATTCTGATTTATTTTAACCTTCCTTCATTTCAATTCACGAGTTGCTCAGTTTTCATTTCTTAATGTCCTTGGTAAACTGTGGCACAACTATATTGTACTCCAAAAACCCTTTGTTTCTTTAATTCACCTTGATTTGCACCTTCCTCGTCTTCCTACAGAATGTAACGTTTCACTCATTTTTTAATTATTTGCCAATTCAGCAACTTATTAAGCATCTCTTGTAATCTTGCAATCCTTTGACTTGTGTCACAGAGTTCTGGACAGCAAATATAGTTGATGTATTTATGGACTTCAAAAGGCAGATGATAAAAACCCTAATATATGGCCATAGTATAACAGCCAGTAGCATGGATAAAATGAATGATTAACAAAAACAGGGTAGCAGGGAAATCGAAGGTAGACAAAAGTGCTGGAGAAACTCAGCGGGTGAGGCAGCATCGATGGAGCGAAGGAAATAGGCAACGTTTCAGGCCGAAACCCTTCTTCAGACCATAAATGGGAAGCTGGGAAAGGTTGTTTCTGAGTGGAGGGAAATGTACCGTGGAATTCCCCAGGGTCAGAAGTAAGACCACTGCTTTTTTCACTCTGCTTCAATGATGTGGCCTTGAGTGCAAATTTCCCTAGTTTGCGGATGGCATGTAATCTGGAGGCATTGTGAATTGTGAGGAGACTTCAAGGAGATGTGAAGAGGCTGGTGAAATGGTCAGACAGGTCGCACCTGAAATTTAATGCTGCAAAATGTGAAGTGTTACATTTTGGTCAGATGAGAAGAAGCGATATAACTTGAGAGGGCTCGAGGACAGAGAGATCTAGGGTTAGAAACATAATGTTGGAGTAACTCAGCAGGATAGGCAGCATCTCTGGGTGGAAGGAATGGATGACGTTTCGGGTCGACACCCTTCTTCAGGGGCCAAATCGATCCGAAACATCACCCATTCCTTCTATCCAGAGATGCTGCCTGTCCCGCTGAGTTGCTCCAGCATTTTGTGTCCATCTTCGGTTCAAACCAGCATCGGCAGTTCCATCCTACGGCAAGAAATCAAGGGGTATATGGGCACAGTTTATCGAAGGTAGCAGGGCAGGATGAGAAAATGGTTACATGCAGAAAATACTAGAAACACTCAGCAGGTCAAACAGCATCTGTGGAAAGAGATGCTACTCTGCTGCATGTTTCCAGCATTCTATTTCAGATTTGTAGCAGTGGCAGAAGCTTTTTTTGATTACTAGAAAAACAAAAGTTGACTCAAATCGACAGAACAGGAATTTTATGCCCAGTTCAGCACCACACTTAAAGATGCAGAAGACAAGGCTGGGTGCAAAGGGAATCGTTGGGGGGGACGGGGAGGGGGATGACAACAAAAGGAGGAGCCGGCATGCTTTGTAACTTTGTCAACGCTGTAGGTGGCTGCTATTTGTATACATTGGGTTCGCAAGCAACAAATTTCACTGTGCCTCGCCATTTGTGACAATAAAGAATTCCATTCCGAGGTGAGATTTCAGTGTGTGCGTATGCGGAAGATGGGACTGTTCCTTCCCCCAGGAACAAAGTGCTGGGAGGGAATCGGATAGGGATATTGAAAACAGGCAAAGGTAAAAACGGAGGGAGAAATGCTTCCCGTCGACACAGGGGGCAGGAACCAGGAGATGGTGCCTGGCAAAAGAACCAACAGCGACATGCACAGAAAATGTGGTTTGCGCAACAAATGGTTACGGTTTGCAATGCGCTGCTGAAGTAGTGGAGACGGAATCAACTGCAGCGTATGCAAGGGAGCAGGTTATGTACCCAAAAGAAAACACCAGGGATCGAGCAGAGGAGTGGGACTAGAGGGATTACAGAGCTGTTACGGGCTTGATGCCCCAATAGCTTCCTTTTAAGTAACTGGTAGGATTTTGTCTTGGCTAGCCTCTTCCCCCCCATCCTAATTTAATACCATCTGAGAATTTAACATCTGTATTTTCGATTTCAAACTTTAATCCTGTAAATAGTGGACAGCTGTGATCCAGCACTGACCCATCTTCCACATGAATAACTTTCCTCACCTCCCAAGCTCGGCCTTCTGTGCTGAAGCCAGCTATCAATCCGTTCTGCTGATATGATCCAATGCTAATTTGTCTTTTCAAAAAGGTCTTTTACAATCTACATACATTCAAATGGGTCAGGCAAAGCAGTTTTGTCCCTCCTTTGGTTATCCATGCTAACTATTCATCATTGCCCTTCAGTTTCAATTATTATTCCAATCTCTGGTCAGAATTTCATTATTTTTCTTTACTGATATTAATCTGACTGGTCTATAATTTCCTCTACAGGCTGTGCCCATTCTTAACCATGGGTCTGTAACTGCTATCCGCCAGTCCTCTGGTATTACAGCTAATAAATTGCTTCAACTACCTCTTCCATTGATTCTTCTAATCCATCTGGGCCAGGGATGGTTTCCTGAGTTTAGTTCAGTTCATTTATTGTATTTTAAATTAATTTTGTCTCCTAATTTATGGTATGTCTACCTGTTCTAATTCCCTGGTAAATATCAGTGCAAAATAACTTAATATTTCGGCATGTTTAAGAAAGAACTGCAGATGCTGGAAAAATCGAAGGTAGACAAAAATGCTGGAGAAACTCAGCGGGTGAGGCAGCATCTATGGAGCAAAGGAATAGGTGACGTTTCGGGTCGAGACCAAGGGTCTCCTTCCTTTTTCTTCCCGCCCCCCCACCACCCTCACATCAGTCTGAAGAAGGGTTTCGGCCCAAAACGTTACCCATTTCCTTCGCTCCATAGGTGTTGTCTCACCCGTTGAGTTTCTCCAGCATTTTTGTCTACCTTTAATATTTCGGCAAGTCCCTGTTGTATTGTTTACTCTATCTCTAATGTCTGGATTCCCATCCCAACTTCCTGCATTTTATTCATGTGGCTAGAAACTATTTCATGGTTTTGTTTTATGTTCACTGATAATCTCATCATTTTCTTTGTTTTATAGGTTATTCGCACCCCTACAGGTCTTCTCATCGTGTATTCTGTGGTATTCTTGACATATTTCACCCTTGCGCTTAATGGCGCCTCTCTGTCTCTGCATCCATGGAACCTCATAAATGTTTAATTTGGTATTTTCTTTTAGTGGCATATATAATCTATGATGGCGCAAACAGCTATAGAAAACATTTTAAATGTTTGTCTGTATAATATTATTACCCATATGCAAGCTTCAGTACTAGACCCATTAACAAATACAAATTAAGTCAGAAAAATATCCGGCACACACATTTGCCCGGTTCACTTTACCCAACGCTCCTGTTCAATAAATATCAGGGGGTGGTGAGAAAATAAAATTCCACTCATTTTCCTACGGAGAAGCTACTCAACTTAAGACTAAACTAGTGTAGATCACTTAGGCAAAGAGGAAATCACATGATAAACATAGTCATTTTGACAAGTTTTATTTCCACAGTTATCCATTTGCCATGATACGGTACAGAGCATAACACAGTGGCTGCATGTTGACCAATGGTAGGAATTAAATAATGCAGGGCAATGACTTCGAGCAGAGAGGTAATGTACACAAGAGAGAGCTAGGGAGAGCTACCCCGAAATCAAAGAATGAGAGGAAAGCAGGGAGAATAAATCTTAGTTCAGAAAATGAGTCTGGCTGAGAGACAACAAGCAGAAAAAAAATGAAGAGTGAAGATTGTAGGTTCTCAGATAGTAATTGTGCTACATGAGCAAGAATGTAACAAATGTTACGCAAAATATTTTGGAAAAAATCTCCATATAAAACCAATGACATTTGATGAGTAGCTTGAAGGGGGATTCATGGAATGTATGCAAGGTGGATTTCTGCAACAGTGCATTGTGGAATCGTCTATGGAATAGGGCATTTTGGTGTCTTAAAATAGCAATCTTCTCAAAGTCTGTAGGAAATGTGACCGTATTATGAAAGAACGTTATAACAAGTTTCAAAGTGATTCGAGTAAACCTCTAACTACAATCCGCAATTTAAAGAAAATCAGGTAAATATGTTTGATGAATTGTACAAAATGGATTAGAAAAATGACAGCGAATATTTAAAGAATTAATTTACAAAGAATGCACAATCTGTTCAGGATCAATTTTCCACTGGGAGAATATACAGCTGCCACCAATTAAAGTATGGTATTGTCATAAGAGGTGGTATTTCAATACATATTGTAATAAATAGGATTAAACCCAAATTGTGCACGTTTAAAAAAATATATCAAAGGTTGTCCAATAATCTGTTGGAAAAACAGACTGAATAACTTAACAAGCAATTTTAAAAAACGACAAGGGATTGTATAGTTGCTACAACAGTGACATTGGACAAAGAGTCTACCTTCACAGTAAACACAAAAAACATAGCTAAAATTATGGGAACTGAGCGTCTCATGAGAATAAGAAAAGTACTTCAGAAATTAATGAAAGGTAGACAAAAATGCTGGAGAAACTCAGCGGGTGAGGCAGCATCTATGGAGTGAAGGAATGGGTGACGTTTCGGGTCGAGACCCTTCTGCAGACTGAATGAGATGACTAATAAGAAAATTACTTCAGAGATTGAGTTTACAAGGCACTAAATTCCATCTGACTCTGAAAGCTGGTTATGGTTTCTAAATTCTATGAGGTCCCTTTCACATGGAAGGCAAGTCCTGTTCTGCGAGAGTAGGAAGGAGAAGCAAGAAGTCAGAGGTCAGATAATCAGCAGAGAAAAGGCTAGGATCCTATAAAGATCATGATAACAGGCTACTTGGGAGAAAGATCATGTCCAAACCGTGTGAAATGATGTTCACCAAAACTATGGCAGTTTCGTTGTGAGGATGTAATTAGCAGGCGACCAGAGCCACTGTTAACCAGTGAATGGAATAGACTGGATTTTTAAGTGGTTTCTCAGGCACTTTGTCACACAGACATTTCTGCACCCAATAGGAATTCAAAGGGTTAATGATTTTATATTAACAAAGAATACAAATCGATTGAAGGACAGAAGGTAGAGGGTGGAATCAATCGATTATTTTGGAATGACAAGTGCTTGTTGTATGAAAGCTATTTACAATATATCAACAACCCAAATGAGGGGGACCAGATACCACACATTTCTCTTTGATGGTAATACGAGTCCAGAAGTAAAAGATGAGGAAAATGCAAAGAGGCTGCAGGTGGGCAGTATGTGAAGTTAGAAAGTAGGGAAAATCAGAATATTTTAAAAATATTAGAGATGAGAAAAGTTTGCTATGCCAAAGAATTTGGAGATCCCTTTGCTTGAATTACAGAAGCACGCAGGTGACATCAAGTGAATAGAAAGGTAATTTCCTGCTGGACTGCCATTTGGGAGTTGAAGTATAACAAAATCAACATTATGCTGCAATTATGCAGGACTTTGGTGAGGCCACACCAGGAGTACTGCATATAGTTTTGGACCCCTCATGGAAGGAAAGATGTACTTGTTTTGGAAGGCGCAAAACGAACGTTGAACAGATTGATACCTGGAATGAGAGGGTTGAACAATGAGGAGACACTGCATAGGATGCATGTATGTACAAGAACATAACAGGAGCAGGAGCAGGCCATCTGGCTCTGAGCCTGCACCACCGACCATGGCAATCTGTCTCGCAGTGCCATTTAGTAGCAATATCATCACATCCCGCGATTCTCTTCACGATCACAAGTCTACCCATGTATTATGAATGAACTGACTGAACCTGCAGAGCTGCAAGGGGAAGAGAATTTCAAAGGTTCATTGCCTTAGAGTGAAGATATTTTTCTTCATCTATGTCCTCTTGGGACCTGGACTGTCCAGTCGGGGGGGAATATTCTCCAGCTTCATGCCTTTTTGCATTGTGTACAATTCATTCTCCAGCCCTGGCATTCAATATCATGGTTGATCTTTTCTGTGCCTGAACTCTTCTTAACTGACTGTTTTCCAAAGCTCTCCATTTCTTGATTTTTCAAAAATGTATATATTCCCTCTGGGGTACACAAAATGCTGGAGAAACTCAGCGGGTGCAGCAGCATCTATGGAGCGAAGGAGATAGGCAACGTTTCGGGCCGAAACCCTTCTTCTTCCCTCTCCCACTTTAAAAAATATATTTCTAATGATCGACCCTGCACAGTCCGCCGGTATAAAGAGTTTCAGAGATTCACCACCCTCTTCCAAACTCTGGCCTACTCAATCACTTCCCAAACTCATCATCCCTGGAGCAGTCTGGTGAATTTATTCTGGACTCCCTTTATGAAATCTGCACTCTTTCTTGGTTAAGGACACCCAAACAGTGCACAAAATTCAAGGTGCGGTCTCACCAAGACACTATATAATTGCAATAAGACTTCCAGAAATCAGACCCTTGCCTTCCTAACTTCGTGTTGACACTCAGTGACTGGTGTACACGTCCAGGTCCTTTGAACGTCAACACAACCCAATCTCTCATGGACACACAATGCTGGATTAACTCAGCTGGACAGACAGCATCTCTGGAGAGAAGGAATTGGTGACATTTTGGGTCGTGACCCTTCCACAACCTAATCTCTCACCGTTTAACAAATGCACAATTTTCTATCTTGTTCAAAGTGGATGAATTCAAGTTTTCCACATGATATTCCATGTGCAATATCCTTGCCCATTAATTCAGCTTATCTTATCCCCCTGAAACCAATTAACATTCGAAGACCAGCTTTGACTAGCTACAACTAACTTCGGGAAAATTGGACACCGAATAGTGGAGAGTGAAGACGACCTTCTTCGATATCCTTCGACCTCCCTTCGACTATGATGTATACTATCTACGACTACCTTCGACTACCCTCGATTACCTACGACTAACATGCCGACCTACTACGACCTTCTTTACGAGAAGAGGTTAAAAATAGCTAGAAGGAGATAATGGCCAAACTTGGATTGTTTTCTATGACGCATTGGAGACGGGAGATGTGACAGAAGTATTATAACATCACGAGAGACATCGATAAGGTAGATAGTCAGAAAAGATTAGAAGGCATCGCTTTACAGTGAGAGGGGCAAAGTTTAAGGGAGATGCATTGGTCCATTTTCATTTACATACACAGGTTGGTGTGTGCCTGGAATACGCTGCCAGCGATGGTGGTGAGAGTGGATATAATAGTGCCGATAAAGAGGATTTTAGACAGGCACATGGATACATCGGGAATAGAGGGATATGGATCACAAGCAGGACGAGGAAATTATTCTAGCTTGGCTTCATGTTTGAGACAGAAACTTTGGGGGGGAAGGGCCTGTTTCTGTGTACTGTTCTATCCTATTAAACCATGTCTGTGGTCTGTACAGTGGCTTGCAAAAGTATTCATACCCCTTGAACGTTTCCACTTTTTGTCACGTTACAACCACAAACGTAAATGTATGTTATTGGGATTTTATGTGATAGACCAACACAAAGTGGCGCATAATTGTGAAGTGGAAGGAAAATGATACATGGTTTTCAAATTTCCTTACAAATAAAAAACTGAAAAATGTGGCGTGCAAAAGTATTCAGCCCCCTTTACTCTGATACCCCTAAATAAAATCCAATGCAACCAATTGCCTTCAGAAGTCACCTAATTAGTAAATAGAGTCCATTTGTGTGTAATCTAATTTCAGCATAAATACAGCTGTTCTGTGAAGGCCTCAGAGGTTTGTTAGAGAACATTAGTGAACAAACAGCATCATGAAGCCCAAGGAACACACCAGACAGGTCAGGGATAAAGTTGTGGAGAAGTTTAAAGCAGGGTTAGGTTATAAAAAAATATCCCAAGCTTTGAACATCTCATGGAGCATTGTTCAATCCATCATCCGAAAATGGAAAGAGTATGGCACAACTGCAAACCTACCAAGACATGGCCGTCCACCTAAACTGACAGGCCAGGCAAGGAGAGCATTGATCAGAGAAGCAGCCAAGAGGCCCATGGTAACTCTGGAGGAGCTGCAGAGATCCACAGCTCAGGTGGGAGAATCTGTCCACAGGACAACTATTAGTCGTGCACTCCACAAATCGGGCCTTTATGGAAGAGTGGCAAGAAGAAAGCCATTGTTGAAACAAAGCCATAAGAAGTCTTGTTTGCAGTTTGCCACAAGCCATGTGGGGGACACAGCAAACATGTGGAGGAAGGTGCTCTGGTCTGATGAGACCAAAATTGAAGTTTTTGGCCTAAATGAAAAACGCTATTTGTGGTGGAAAACTAACACTGCACATCACCCTGAACACACCATCCCCACTGTGAAACATGGTGGTGGCGGCATCATGCTGTGGGGATGCTTTTCTTCAGCAGGGACAGGGAAGCTGGTCAGAGTTGATGGGAAGATGGATGGAGCCAAATACAAGGCAATCTTGGAAGAAAACCTGTTAGAGTCTACAAAAGACTTGAGACTGGGGCGGAGGTTCACCTTTCAGCAGGACAACGACCATAAACATACAGCCAGAGCTACAATGGAATGGTTTAGATCAAAGCATATTCATGTGTTAGAATGGCCCAGTCAAAGTCCAGACCTAAATCCAATTGAGAATCTCTGGCAAGACTTGAAAATTGCTGTTCACAGACGCTATCCATCCAATCTGACTGAGCTTGAGCTATTTTGCAAAGAAAAATGGGAAAAAATGTCAGTCTCTAGATGTGCAAAGCTGGTAGAGACATACCCCAAAAGACTTGCAGCTGAAATTGCAGCGAAAGGTGGTTCTACAAAGTATTGACTGAGGGGGGCTGAATACTTTTGCACGCCACACTTTTCAGTTTTTTATTTGTCATAAAATTTGGAAACCATGTATAATTTGCCTTCCACTTCACAATTATGAACCACTTTGTGTTGGTCTATCACATAAGATCCCAATAAAATACATTTACGTTTGTGGTTGTAACGTGACAAAATGTGGAAAAGTTCAAGGGGTATGAATACTTTTGCAAGCCACTGTAGTTACTGCTGCCTTTGTAACTGTAGTTAACCTTTCAATCAGCACTCTCAATTCAGTGCACCAAATTGAGAGACATTTGAGGCTTGGTTTGCAAGATCTGCTGTATAAACAGGCGCACTGGAATCTGAGAGTGCCAAGAGAGAGTGGTCTCAATGGTGGTTTAAGAAGGAACTGCAGATGCTGGAAAATCAAAAGTGCTGGAGAAACTCAGTGGGTGCAGCAGCATCTATGGAGAGAAGGAAATAGGCAAAGTTTCGGGCCGAAACCCTTCTTCAGACCAGTTTCGGCCTGAAACGTTGTCTATTTCCTTCGCTCCATGAGTTTCTCCAGCACTTTTGTCTACCTTCTGGTCTCGATGGTTGCATGGTCATGAAAATACAACCAATTTCCGTGCTCTGTTTGATTTTTGGAACAAAACACATTTATGGATTTAGAAACTTATTGCTTTTAGGTTGCAACTAAATCTATGACGATGTTCCAATAATTTTTTATGGAATCATACAACATTTGACACCAAGAGATATAGCTTTTCAGTAACCAAGAAATAGGTCACGGAATTCCAGGAATGATGATCTCAGTGGCTTAAAAACACGGAAAGCCATGCTGTTCCAAAAAAGACTAAAATTGGAGGGAATGAACAAGGTTTGAGAAATAGAAAGGTGAAAGGTCTCGGAATAAAAACAGAACACATGGATGGTGGTTTGAAATAAAGGTGTTGATGCAACAGATTCAACACAGACAGAGAAAACAAGATGGTAAGTGACGAGGATTTGGTACAAGTTTTAAATGGGCTTGTTTACGGAGAATGGTGGAAGACCGGCCAGGTATTACAGAAATCAGTTTGGTGAAAGCTACTGAGACGGTATGTCCGTTGGAATTCTGCAATAAAACTCACTCACATTCGGCTTTGATAGCTGCACTGTTGATTGGCAAAAAGGGACGTCGTGCTGCCTGCCGTGGGTGGAACAGGTTTCGACAGTAATACCGTGCAATTTTGGTTAGTCTCGTTGTCTGAAGACAGAAAGCCTGCCTAGTCTTCAGTGTAAACTTGGGGTTGGCATTCTTCACCCAGTAGCCATGTGGATTCTAAAAGATAAAATAAATTAGCAGGCATGCAGAACAAAACACATTACATCTGGTGTAGGAAGGAACTGCAGACGCTGGTTTACACCGAAGATAAACATAAAAAGCTGGAGAAACTCAGCGGGTCAGGCAGCATTTCTGGTGAAAAGGAATAGGTGGTATTTCGAGTCAAGGCCCTTCTTCGGAAGGGAAGTCCTGGCCTGTCTTCTCGACCCGAAATGTAACCGATTCCTTATCTCCAGAGGTGCTACCTGACCCGCTGTGTTCCTCCAGCATTTTGTGTCTATCTTACATTGTAACAAGTTTTTTGTTTCAGCTGTTGAGTTTGAGAAACCACATTAAACATTTGCGTCCCCTCCCCTGCTACCCACAGCAGGATCAGGGCATTAATTTTAATCACCTTACCCTATCAATCTCATCACCTCATGCTGGAGTAACTGAGCGGGTCAGGCAGGTGCCTGGAGAACTTGGACAGGTGACGTTTTAGGTCGTGACCCTTCATCAGACTGATTGAGCAGTCGGGAACATTCATCAGACCAATTGGTCTGTAAAAGAGTCCCGGCCTGAAACGTCACCTATTAATATTCTCCAGGGATGCTGCCTGACCTGCAGCGTTTTGTGTCTTTTTTGCTTCATCCCATCAGCTACCAGACACTTCAACCACGCCCCTACTCCAACAATGAACAAATAAGGACTTTGTATGAGCAGTGCTACGTACTTCATCTTGCATTAGAAAGGTCTGATTACCTGGCATAATTAATAATATATTGTATTATTTATAGTGTACTAGTTTTGCTGTTTCATTAATGTGATTGTAAAGCTGCAGCAAGAAAGAATTTCATTGGTCCGATCCCTGTGCATGTGACAATTAAACCCTCTTGACTCTGGATATAGAAAAATAGAAATTAGGTGCAGGAGTAGGCCATTCGGCCCTTCGAGCCTGCACCGCCATTCAATATGATCATGGCTGATCATCCAACTCAGTATCCTGTACCTGCCTTCTCTCCATACCCTCTGACCCCCGTAGCCACAAGGGCCACATCTAACTCCCTCTTAAATATAGCCAATGAACTGGCCTCAACTACCCTCTGTGGCAGAGAGTTCCAGAGACCCACCACTCTCTGTGTGAAAAAAGTCCTTCTCATCTCGGTCCTAAAGGATTTCCCCCTTATCCTTAAGCTGTGACCCCTTGTCCTGGACCTCCCCAACATCGGGAACAATCTTCCTGCATCTAGCCTGTCCAACCCCTTAAGAATTTTGTACGTTTCTATAAGATCCCCTCTCAATCTCCTAAATTCTAGAGAGTATAAACCGAGTCTATGCAGTCTTTGTTCATAAGACAGTCCCGACATCCCAGGAATCAGTCTGGTGAACCTTCTCTGCACTCCCTCTATGGCAATAATGTCCTTCCTCAGATTTGGAGACCAAAACTGCACGCAATCATCCAGGTGTGGTCTCACCAAGACCCTATACAACTGAAGTAGAACCTCCCTGCTCCTATACTCAAATCCTTTTGCTATGAAAGCTAACATACCATTCGCTTTCTTCACTGCCTGCTGCACCTGCATGCCTACTTTCAATGACTGGTGTACCATGATACCCAGGTCATGCTGCATCTCCCCTTTTCCTAATCGGCCACCATTTAGATAATGATATGATGAGGGATCTGGGACAAGTACCTTCTTGTCACGTTGACCTATTCCACTGGTAATCAAAACCTTCTCATTGTGATATGCCATCCCCTCTCCAAAGCAGCTGGATTACTCTCCTGTGTAAGAAGGAACTGCAGATGCTGGTTTACACCCAAGACAGACACAAGGCGCTGGGGTAACTCAGCGGGTCCGACAGCTTCTCTGGAGACACGAAATCGGCGACGTTTCAGGTGCTGACCCTTCATCAGACTGAGAGTCAGGTATGGGGACATTTCAGGTGGTGACCTGAAACATCATCTATTCATTTTCACCAGAGATGGTACCGGACACGCTGAGTTACCACAGCATTTTGTGTCTATCTTAGATTATTTTCTATTCTCCTATCCTACATGCATCCACGCAACCAAGGCACAGGATGAATTCACTTCCAGTGCATCTATCAAGGAATGGGTTATAGTTATCTTTAACAACATCATAAGCAAAACCCTGTGGTGTTCAACAAAAATAGTCTCCCCTCCCCCTCCCAATGCCGCTTGGATCGTGAAACGGTAACACTTACTGCGCTATTACGGGTAGGCCCGGGTCTCTCGCCCTCGAGCCTTGTTGGCATCTTCAGGCCACCGTACTTCTTCCAGTAATTCCAACAAGTTGCACAAAGTCTGCATTGCATATTAGGAGGGCCCCAGGAGTACCACTGGTATGACTGAGTTGCTAAAGAGAGAAGAGTATCCTTGTCAGTGGGGTGAGCTAGAAATACATGGCATCCTATTATCAGATACGGTGTGCATATATAGTGATGTTCAGTTTAGTCCTTGGGTACAAATGACAATAAAGGATCATCACCATTAACCAGCCACCTAACTGGTACACTTGCCAGACTCTGCCCCATCCCACCTCTCCATCAGTCTGAAGAAGGGTCCCGACTGCCAGATCCACTGAGTTCCTCCAGCAGTTACCAGAGAAAAGGAACCGCTATGGAGGCAGATTTGAGGCTGCAGAGCTCTTGGGGAAATACAGAAGTGCTCAGAGCAAGTACAGTCAGATGCAGATAAAAGCTAAGGATCAAATACCCCATGCCAGGTATACTGCTGTTTCAATTCCCCAATCAGCCGCCTTGTTGCTCGAATTTAGCAACCTATTCGTAGCACCTTAGTTTTGGAGCCCATGCTGTTTAGATGCTGGTCTGAGAAATCTCAATTTAATGTATCTCTTAAAGGTAGCAGTGAGAATCTAAACAGGATTTAATATTAGGCTGTCGGCTGGGATGTCAGGACTGTCTTATGAACAAAGGCTGCATAGACTCGGTTTATACTCTCTAGAATTTAGGAGATTGAGAGGGGATCTTATAGAAACTTACAAAATTCTTAAGGGGTTGGACAGGCTAGATGAAGGAAGATTGTTCCCGATGTTGGGGAGGTGCAGGACAAGGGGTCACAGCTTAAGGATAAGGGGGAAATCCTTTAGGACCGAGATGAGAAGGACTTTTTTCACACAGAGAGTGGTGGGTCTCTGGAACTCTCTGCCAGAGAGGGTAGTTGAGGCCAGTTCATTGGCTATATTTAAGAGGGAGTTAGATGTAGCCCTTGTGGCTAAGGGGATCAGAGGGTATGGAGAGAAGGCAGGTACAGGATACTGAGTTGGATGATCAGCCATGATCATATTGAATGGCGGTGCAGGCTCGAAGGGCCGAATGGCCTACTCCTGCACCTAATTTCTATGTTTCTAAAAATGACAAAGTGCCAGAATACCTTTACATTAATAATCGATACTTGATGCAAGTGTTGATGTTGCACACTCCCCTGAATGTAGGAATGAGGCAATCAATGTAAACGGCGAGCGTTTGACAACTGGGCCTGTACTCGCTGGAGTTTAGAAAAATGAGGGGGGACCTCATTGAAACGTACAGCATAGTGAAAGGCTTGGATAGAGTGGACATGGAGGGGATGTTTCCACTAGTGGGAGAGTTTGGACCAAGTCATAGCCTCAGATGTTCCTTTAGGAAGGAGATGACAAGGAAGTTCTTTAGTCAGAGGATGGTGAATCTGTGGAATTCTTTGCCACAGAAGGCTGTGGAGGCCGTGAATTGATATTTATAAGGCAGAGATAAATAGCTTCTTGAATAGTACAGGTGTCAGGGGTTATGGGGAGAAGGCAGGAGAATGGGGTTAGAAGGTAGAGATAGATCAGCCATGATTGAATGGCTGAGTAGACCTGATGGGCCGAATGGCCTAATTCAGCTCCTATCACTTATGACCCGACTTATGTTATGTTCACAGAGATCCCCTCTGACTGCTGCAAGCGATATGCTACATGCAGCATGTTGACAGTGCGTGTTGTAGGCAGCCAATGGCAAGTTGATCAGGAGAAACATGTTCTACTCACTGTAGCAGCTCTCACAGGCCCTGCCAGCTCCACCATTCTGCCCTTGGAACCCTGCTCCATTCACCATCCCTGGCTTGCTGACTGTGTTATTCACATTGATCTGGTTAGGGTTTGGTTTGTTGCTGTGGAAAATAAGAGACGGAAATTCAAAATTGTGGGCGGGGAAAATCATTGTTTCATTTAGAGATAGTGCGGAAACAGGCCCTTCAGCCCACCGAGTCCGTGCCAACCAGCGATCACCATACACCAGGACTAGCCCGCATACTAGGGACAACTTACAATTTTTACCGAAGCCAAATTAACCGCCAAACCTGCATGTCTTTGAAGTGTGGGAGGAAACGGGAGCACCCGGTGACAACCCACGTAGTCACAGGGAGAACGTACAAACTTTGTACAGCAAAATTCAGGATCATCAGGATGACGCTGCATCATCCTGCCGCCCTTTGATCCTGAATTTTGCTTTAAGTTGAAAATGTTGAGTGTGGTAAATAAGCTTGAAAACTACAATTACTGACGCAACTATTGCCATTGCCACACTCCTTATTTACAAGAATGGGAGCAATCATTTTGATGAAATCATTGGTAAATGCAGTGTAACATCCATGATGTTGCAAGATGTTATCATATTGCAAAATATTATCATATAACTCGGTGCTCAGCCCAATATTAAACTGCATTGAGTCTGTCATTTCTGTGCGTAAGCATAGTGTCTGTTCATCTATATATGCTTCACACCAAGAACAGTCACAGACACCGATCGTTATACTGCATAATGCATTCTGAAAGCATGGAGTGGCACAGCGGTAGAGTTGCTGCCTCACAGCGCCGGAGACCCAGGTTCGATCCCGATGGGTGCCGTACGGAGTTTGTACGTTCTCCCCGCGACTCCGTGGGTCCCCCCCCCCCCCCCCCCACCCCGAGATCTTCGGTTTCCTCCCACACTCCAAAGACGTACAGGTTTGTAGGTTAATTGGCTTGGGTTTGTGTAAATTGGCCCTAATATGTGTGGGCTTGTGTTAATGTGCAGGGATCGCTGGTTGGTGCGCACTCTGTGGGCCGCAGGGCCTGTATCTCTAAACTAATCCAATAAAAACTGAATGGTGGCATGACATTTCATTTACACAGGCAAGACAAATCCATGGAAATACTCACTAGTTGGGGATGTACACCTGTTTTAATCGACTCTCTGCTTCAGCTGCTTTCAAACGTTTCTGAAAAAAACAAATCGTGTCAATTAAAACCATCTCCTGAGGAAAAGGACAATTTTATGAAGCCTGCCCCACCGGTGTCTTCATGCATATCGATGCCTGAACTGGCCTCATTCTTTCACATGTCAGCATCCTGATACCAAGTAATTTAAAACAGGAAAAAACAAACCAAATGCAGATCAATTTTCAACATCCACCGGTCCTAAATCATAATGATGCATGAAAATGAGTAGGCCTCTCAGCCCTTCAGGCCTGCCCTGCCATTTAATGTGATCATGGCTGATCAACCCCAGACCTCATCGCCTCTTTAATGCAAGTTCCTTCTAGCACTCAATTCCCCGATCTTCTTTAAGTATCACCAATGATCTGGCATCCAGCACACTCTGAAGTTGAGAATGCCAGAGATTCACCATCTTCTACTGTGCTCACGTCCACAATCTTGGATAACGACTACTAGAATACTCCCACAGTCATCCCACAGTAAAGTGATCGAGACTGTGGCTGAGACATACACCAAGCTACCTGAACAAGACTGTATTTCCTCAAGTTTCTGCCAATTCTTGGATCACCACTCATCTTTCTAAAAATTCAGCGAGTCCAGGCCCATTCAACAACAACCTAAATGCTAAAAAATAAACCTTTCATCCACACTGCATTTCTTCCTGAGAAAAGGTAACCAAAATTATAAAGCGTATTCCAGATGTGGCCTCAACAAAGTCCTCCAGTTATAGCAAAATCTTCTCATTTCAACAGCTTTGCAATAAATGTTAACAAATTTCACCTTCCATGTAATACCCACAAATCAATTTGATTTTTAAGCAAGAACATCAAGAATTTTCTGTGCATCAAATCTATCCACATTTTTGAAAATATTTGTCCTACTCTTTCTATTATGTGAGACCTACAAGGGAGCAGGGGAAACTGGAAGTGAGCAGCCTTTCACAGAACCACATCACTGAATGACTGGACTGGAAATCCTGTTTGACTGCACCCTTACTCCGGTTGAAGAGGCTTAATCTGAAGGCGTTGCTAAAGGCCAAAGTACTTACACTCGAGACAGCTATACTATTTGCTCGAGTGTAAAAGTCTCAGAGATCGATGACTGTCAAAATCTTGTATATTGTACAATAAAAAGCACAAGCATGCTATTCAAACTCTTGCTACATCTTCAAAACCACTAAGCAAACGTCCAGGGAAAGGTTTTAGTTGGAGTCTATCATTTATAGCTCAGTAATACAAGTTAGTAAATTAAAATTAACTGAAATGAAGATATTAGTGAAGCTGGAATTTTACCCCAAGAATGAAGGAAACTGTGGGTGTCTAAGGTTTTGCCTCAGAAGCTTTTAAAATATCCATATGAAATGCCTTAGCCCACCATAGGCGAGTGAATATTCAAGCTTCAACTTGTCTTTTAAGTTGTGCTCCGAATTTCAATATTTGTTCACACGCAGGATATTGAAGTAAACAATGAAATTGCAACTTCTATTGAAATTGTATTATAAAAAGTTAAATGTCTTTCAGGACAGGGTATAGAAGTTGGGAGGTCATGTTGCAGTTGTATAAGACGTTGGTGAGGCCGCATTTAGAGTATTGTGTTCAGTTCTGGGCACCATGTTATAGGAAAGATGTTGTCAAGCTGGAAAGGATAAGAGAGGATTTACAATGCTGTTGGCAGGGCTAAAGGATCTGAGCTGTAGGGGGAGGTTGACCAGGCTGGGACTCTATTCCTTGGAATGCAGCACAATGAGGGGCGTTCTTATTGAGGTGTATAAAATCATGAGAGGAATAGATTGGTTCGATGCACAGGCTTTTGCCTAGAGCAGGTGAATCGAGGACCAGAAGACATCGGTGAAAAGATTTAATAGAAATCTGAGTGGTAACGTTTTCCACATAAAGGGTGATGGATGTTCGGAACAAGCTGCCAGAGGAGGTAGTTGAGACAGGAATTATCCCAACATTTAAGTAACAGTTAAACAAGTACACAGATTCGACAGGTTTGGAGGGATATGGACCAAACGCGGGCAGGTGGGACTAGTGTAGCTGGGACATGTTGGCCGGTGTGGGCAAGTTGGGCTGAAGGGCCTGTTTCCACTCTGTATCACTCTATGTCTCTCAAAGTCTCTTGGGTGATTCTTCCACTACATACTCTACATACTACATACATCCTGCACGTCGGGCTGTGCTGAAGATATAGAAACATAGAAAATAGGTTTTAGGTTGAACAAGTTAGGTCTTTATTCTTTGGAGCGCAGAAGCTTAAGGGGGGACTTGATTGAGATCTTTAAAATGATGAAAGGGATAGACAGAGTTGACGTGGATAAGCTTTTCCCATTGAGGGTATGGATTCAAACAAGAGGGCATGACATGAGAATTAAGGGACAGAAGTTTAGGGGTAACATGAGGGGGAACTTCTTTACTCAGAGAGTGGTGGCTGTGTGGAATGATCTTCCTGCAGAAGTGGTGGAGGCAGGATCGATTTTAACATTATGGACGGGAAAGGAATGGAGGGGTATGGTCTGAGTGCAGGTAGATGGGACTAGCGGAAAATAAATGGTCGGCACGGATTGGAAGGGCCGAGAAGGCCTGTTTCCGTGCTGTAATTGTTATATGGCTATAGGTGCAGGAGTAGGCCATTCGGCCCTTCGAGCCTGCACCGCCATTCAATATGATCATGGCTGATCATTCAACTCAGTATCCTGTACCTGCCTTCTCTCCATACCCCCTGATTCCTTTAGCTACAAAGGCCACATCTAACTCCCTCTTAAATATAGCCAATGAACTGGCCTCAACTACCTTTTGTGGCAGCGAATTCCAGAGACTCACCACTCTCTGTGTGAAAAATATTTTCCTCATCTCGGTCCTAAAGGAATTCCCCCTTATCCCCACAAAAGACCCGTTACAAATACTGTTTCTGTCTGTGCTTAGCTCAAAAATCACAACATTGAATGTTCCAACATCAGACCACGAAACAGAAGCACAATTGACTACCTGCTGTACGTATCTGTCTGTTGTCTTCCACATATAATAGTACTCAATTATACTGGTTAGCGATTTCCATGGAAGCTGCAAAACAGATAGAGAAGACATTTAGAGTCCCAAATGCTACTGCGTTCAATGCTAAGAAACCCCCACCCAAAATACATTTTATGGTAGATTACTACATTACAATTGTACAGCGGGTAGTACAAAAGTTTCACAGCTCTGGTGCTTGGGCTCGATCTTGACTCAGCTGCTCTGTGTCAAGTTTGCAAATTCGCTGTGATGGTG
This sequence comes from Raja brachyura, assembly GCA_963514005.1. Next base: position 16,605,942 of record OY740819.1, on the reverse strand, counting down.
TGAATTTCCCCTGAATCCACTTGCTTTTCCCACATTAATAAATATTGATACATTAATTGGTTCTGTAAATTGCTTTGAAAACCAGCATCGATTCCATGGGTCGAATGGCTATGAATGTCGTAAGAGATACAGGTAATGAATGCAATCTCGGAGAACCATCTGACCTGGTACATTCGCTTCTTGTACAAAACTATGGCATTTTCTGAAAAAAGTACTTTTGTTCAGCTTTCATACGGTTTAAGAGCCAAACCAGACTACAGGGCAACAGTGGTTCTACGATGTTTCCGAACCACAACCACTGACACCTTTGGCTGCTAAAATAGTCATCATCTCCGAAAACTGACCACAAACAAAATAAGCCTGTGCTGGAGGTTTAAAGACGGACTTTAAGGCCCTGTCCCACTTTCACGACTCAATCCAAAACCTCTGCCGAGTTTAAGGGACCGAAAAAAAAAAAAAAATTTTGGTAATCTACGAACTCCTACAACCTTCCATGAATATGCTCACGAACTGGAGTGACAGATGTCACGTGCTGATGTTGACTTAAGGTTTGTTTTTTTCACTTACCTGTTTTTCTCTGTCCAGCTGCCGAGCTACGAGTACCCACAAATATTTACGACTACCCTCACAGCCCACGAACTAACTATGAATAAAAAGTTGCAATTTTTTTCATCCCGACTATTTTTTTACTCGTGGACATTTTTTATCGGGCTGTAAAAAACATCCCGACTTAACTGATGTATCGAGTACCTATGGCTAGCATAACGAGCCGCTACGATATATCTATGGACTCGTTACGAACATTCTGCGACTTTGAATCAGGGGAAAACTCGGGAGAAGTCGTGAATTACCTTGTGAAAGTGGGACTGGCCTTTTACTCTGCACTTTCCACAATCCAAATGCGTCTCATGGCCAACTAAGTACTTTATGTGGGATAACATCACAAACAACCAGTCGATGCGTGTCATTAGAATGATTGACTGGCTAATGTGGTTTTGCCAGAGGTCATTAAGCAAACAAATAAAATGTACCAGGCTCCCTGTTCCAAAAAAAAAGTAATCACGTATTTTTGAGCACCTTGAGACAAAAATTAGGCCTCAGTTTAATATCTTAACTGACCAATAGCTGTATCCCACCTAGTTTATCACTGCGGCAGCACATGTTTTGAGGTGTCACGGTGGTGCAGCGGTAGAGTTACTGCCTTACAGCGCCGGAGACCCGGGTTCGATCCCAACTACAGGTGCTGTCTGTACGGAGTTTGCACGTTCTCCCCATGACCGCGTGGGTTTCCTCTGAAATCTTTGGTTTCCTCCCACATTCCAATGACGTGGGATGTAGGTAAAGTGGCTTGGTAAATGTTAAAATTGTCCTTTGTGTGTGTGTGTGTAGGATAGTGTTAATATGCGGGGATCGCTGGGGCCTGTTTCAGCGCTGTATCTCTAAACTAAACTAATAGCTCTGAAAGCACATCACTTCATCACTATTAGTGAAGTGCCAAGCTATTCTGAGTGCTGTGTCTTAGACTACGACTTGAAACCAGACCATCTGACTTCGAAGTCAGAGGATTCTAAACCGAACCTAAATGCACCCCTTCACTTATACTTAAAACCACTCTACAGGCTAAAAGATGAACATTTTGGAATATAGAAACATAGAAACATAGAAAAATAGGTGCAGGAGTAGGCCATTCGGCCCTTCGAGCCTGCACCGCCACTCAATGTGATCATAGCTGATCATCCAACTCAGTATCCCATACCTGCCTTCTCTCCATACCCCCTGATCCCTTTAGCCACAAGTGCCGCATCTAACGCACTCTTAAATATAGCCAATGAACTGGCCTCAACTACCTTCTGTGGCAGAGAATTCCAGAGACTCACCACTCTCTGTGTAAAGAATGTTTTCCTCATCTCGGTCCTAAAGGAATTCCCCCTTATCCTTAGACTGTGACCCCTTGTTCTGGACTCCCCCAACATCGGGAACAATCTTCCAGCATCTAGCCTGTCCAACCCCTTAAGAATTTTGTAAGTTTCTATAAGATCCCCCCTCAATCTTCTAAATTCCAGCGAGTACAAGCCGAGTCTATCCAGTCTTTCCTCATATGAAAGTCCTGACATCCCAGGAATCAGTCTGGTGAATCTTCTCTGTATCCCCTCTATGGCAAAGATGTCTTTCCTCAGATCTGGGTCATATTGCTGGATCATATAATCATATTGCTGAAATATTTTTAGCGATGGGGATACTTATAGCAGTCCTCCACCACTAGAGGTTGCTAAAGTTCACTAAGTACCGAGCTGTGGCAGAATGTACACGAGTCAGTTGCCTGCATCCCTTCTTTGCGCTCATAGAAAGTTTTTATGTCAAGCAGCAGGGCATCTCTGAAACCTTCCAGTGTTTTTGTGCCATATGCAAAATTTTAATTATTCCTCCAAAATAAAGTCCAGATTATTTAAGAAACATGGAACTGCAGATACTGGTTGTTAGAAGAGACACAAAGTCCTTCTTCAGACTCTGGAGAAGTATCCTGACCCGAAGCGTCACCCATCCATGTTCTCAAGAGATGCTGCCAAACATGCTGAGTTATTCCAGATCTCGTGTCTTCTCCAGATTATTTAAGTAATTTAACAAATTTTTCGTCCCAACAGTAACCCCAAGATTACATCCTTTAGTTAGCCTTAAAATCACCAGGTCCCTACTCATTTTGTTGAATGAGGAACCTCAAGAAGCCAATGGACTTTCAAAGCCAATTGAGTTCAATTTTGATCGGCATAATGTAACCAAACAAAAAACTACAATTGCTGGAAATGTGAAATAAAAACAAAAACGGGTGGAAGAACTTAGCGAGCGTTACAGCGGTTTCTCTTTCCACATTGCTAGAGCGGATGAGTTTTTCCAGCATTCTATTTTTATAATGTATATATTGGTGTTTCTAATTATAGGTTTTTTTCCCCATTCAATTCAATCTTTAATTGTCATTGTGCAGTGTACGATACAGAGACAACGAAATGCAGTTGGTATCTCCGAAGGGCGAACTTACGAATAAACAAGTAATTGTGCAGTAGTATGAGTCTATACATATACAGTGGTATCCGTGCAATTTGCTGGTGATTGGATAGTCCGGGGGGGGGGGGGGGGGGGGGGGGGGGAGGGAGGGGAGGGGGGGGGACAGGCAGTCATTGAGGTGCAGCGTTGAGAAGTTTCCTCTTCCCCATGGAAGATAGAGCTGTTTTGGTCATTGGCAGAATCTCAATTTCTGTGTTATGCTGAAGGATCACAGTTAAAACGCAGCTAAAAGGCCAGACCATTGAATGGAAAGAAAAAAGGGGGGGGGGGGGGGGGGGGGAAATGGTATATAAAAAAGGCCAGTACTGACACAAAAGCAGAAAGAGCAAGTTGTCTAAAGTTGGAAAAATCGAGATTGCATCCTGCAGGCTACAAAGTGCCTTGACAAAGATAAGGGGCATCTTACACCGGGCTACCATGTAACAGTGCAGGAGGCCAGAGACACACAGTCCCGTTTATATCACCGGGTCGATGGTGGAGAGGGTCAAGAGCTTCAAATTCCTGGAAAAGCAAGAATTTAATTGTCCTATCTGGGACACATGACAATAAACTCTCTTGAATCTTGAAAGTTCGAGCAAGAATTGGCTGGTGAATTAAAATGACTGACAACCATGGGGACTGGTTACGCCTGTGGACTGGGTGCAGTTGCTCTGGAAAACAATCACCAAAATCTGCATTTGGTTTCTCCAGTGTACAGGCAGCCATCAAATGCAGCACACTAGATTGGAAGAAGCGCAAGTGAATTGCTGCCTTCCTGAAAGGACTGATCTGCTCCCTAGATGGGTGAAGGTGAGGGGGAAACAGTGGGGGTAGAGAGTTGGTGGTGGGAAAAGAGGTAAAAAAAACAACAGGTATTCGACCTCTGCTGTTGATTGGAAAAGTGCTCTACCAGTTGCAGGCAAGGAAATACGAATACAAAACAGAGCGATCCATTTTACTCAACAGGGAGTAGAAAATCATAAGAATAGATCAGGTAGATGCATGGAGTCTCTTGCCCAGAGTAGATGAATCGAGGTCGAGAGGACATAGGTTGAAGGGGAAAAGACTTAATAGGAATCTAAGGGTATCTTTTTCCACGCAGAGGGTGGTGGGTGCATGGAACAAGCTGCCAGAGGAGGTAGTTGAGGCTGGGATTATCCCAACATTTAAGGAACAGTTAGACAGGTACATGGATAGGACAGGTTTGGAGGGATATGGCCCAAGGGCAGGCAGGTGGGACTAATGTTGCTGGGACATGTGTGGGCAGGTTGGGCTGAAGGGCCTGTTTCCACGCTGTAACACTCGATGACTATGATCCCTTCAAAGTGCTAGTAGGGAAGGGATGGTGAATATCTATTTAGTGATGGAGCTGGGACCAGGGGAAGCTTATTCTTACTGATTTTCTTTCCACAGATGCTGTGTGATTTGCTGAATTCCCCCCAACATATTCTGTTCTTACTTCAGATTTCCATGATATTTACATTTTCCTTCACAATTAATCCCCGCCCAGTTCTTCCACACAATTTGTCCCCATGTGACACACCAGCTGAAATTTCACAACCCAGTGCGATTATTTTAAAAAAAAATCATTGATTTAAAATAACAAATGGTTCAATCAATCTGGATTGTTCAGGACGAGCATACAGCACTTCCATAAATGAGACACTTATGCAGTGGGTCACACCCAGTAAAACCCATGCCATGGAACAGCTTGAAAGAGACACCCCTAAATATTGCCTGCTTACAATTCCAAGCTCTACTCCCTTGTCATGTATCTCATGTATTTCGCTTATCATGAACCTATACACTTGTAAATGGCTCGATTGTAATCATCGTGTGGGCAGCATGGTGGCGCAGCGGCAGAGTTGCTGCCTTACAGTGCTGGAGACCCGGGTTCAATCCCAACCACTGTTTGTACGTTCTCCCAGTGACCACGTGGGTTTTCGTCGAGATCTTCGGTTTCCTCCCACACTCCAAAGACGTGCAGTTTTGTAGGTTAATTTGCTTGGTATAAATGTAACAATTGTCCCTCCAGTGTGTGTGTAGGGTAGTGTTAATGTGCGGGATCGCTGGTCAGTCCGGACTCGGATGGCCAAAGTGCCTGTTTTTGCGCTGTATCTCTAAACTAAACTCAATTTTTGGGCCCAAAAGTTACCTATTTCCTTCGCTCCACAGATGCTGCCGCACCCGCTGAGTTTCTCCAGCATTTTTGTCTACCTATCTATTGTCTTTCCACTGACTGGTTATCACGCAACAAAAGCTTTTCACTGTACCTCGGTGCACGTGACAATAAACTAAACGGAAACTGATACTCACAAAGTCTTGTCGAATGTCACTAAAATCCTTGCCATATTTTTCCAGAGCTTCCTCAAACAGGTTTGCTTCAGAGGCCGACCACTCTTCCATTTCATCCCGACAAAGCACGGGCCCTCCCTGAGGCACCAAGGCCGAAATTGCCTTTGACACATCATAGTTATTTTTATGTAATGTATCCATGGAGTGAAACTGCAAGGAGACACAGGTGATGTAAATATCAGAGCGCCCATCCAAACCGGACAAGCATTGAACACTCTTATACATATGAGAGGCACTTAAGCAGCCAGTCACACCCACCACACACTTAACAAGCCTTGGTAACTGGGGTGCATAAACCTATATCCTGGACCAGCAAAACACAGGCACAACATATTTCCACAACCACAATTAGCAACACAATGTCAAGCATGTAATCCAGGCATAACAGTAGTAGAAACAAAACCAAAGTGAAATGATAATGAACTCATTTCTAAAAAGACCAGAAAAATGGACTAGAGTACCAAATGATGAGGAGATTTGATGTTATAAAACCATTTACACTCGAATCAAAAGTTAGACTGACTTTTGTGTCTTCAGGCTTAAATTAATCATTTGTTGGATACCATATTGACATCAAAATACAAACACATTTCATTTATGTCTTGTGTTTGCGCAGTAAGTCCTTTGCAACCTTCAGTGAATCTTTCAAAACAGGAGTAAAAGCAAGAACTTTACAAAAGGATGCAACCATTTGGTAAACCCTTGTGTAATGTAAACATACATTTGGATAGCAATGGGAACAAAAATAGAACAACTTTTTTTTCAGGATTAAGAGTGCTCTGACCATCTCGAATGTGAACACTTACGTAAAAGAATAAGGAACGGAGGGCAGGGAAATAGAGTTAGAAAGAGCTCATAAAGGGCCCGTCCCACTTACGCAATTTTTTCGGCGATTTGCCGGCACCCGTCAGTCGCAGTAGGTCGCCAAAAATTTTCAACATGTTGAAAATCCAGCGGCGACCAGAAAAAGGTACAACTCTTTGCGCGACTACTCACGACCATACAGGAATCACCCTGCGGGGACTCCTGTGCGGTCGTAAGTAGTCACCCAAAGAGTCGTACATTTTTCTGGTCGCCGCTGGATTTTCAACATGGTCGCTGCTGAATTTTCAACATGATTGCTGCTAGGCGCCGCTGAATTTTCAACATGAAAATTTTCGGCGACCTTCTGCAACCGTGACGGGTGCTGGCAAATTGCCGGAAAAAATCGCGTAAGTGGACAGGCCCTTAATAAACAATATAACACAGTGTTCTTGCACTCAGGATTTGGCAACATTCATTACTTCACCGTTCTTGTGCATATGACAAACTTGACTTGACTGAAATTTCACAGGGAAAACACAACACAAGACTATCTCCTTCGCTCCTTAGATGCTGCTGCACCCGCTGAGTTTCTCCAGCTTTTTGTGTAACCCTCAATTCTCCAGCATCTGCAATTCCTTCTTTAACACAACACAAGACAATTTGTGCAAAGTAGGATCCTGCAAGCGGCAAATGATACGAGCTGAAGAATTGGGTTTCTGCAGCTAACAGATGGACTGGCGATTGATGTTTATCAATATACACAAGTCCCCTCAGAAAGGCTCGGACATCCAAAACAAAGTATTCCATAATCAAAAGTGTCTTTACTGGAGAATTATTTTTCTTAATTCCAGCAGGATAATTTTTCTGCAAAGTCAATTTGACAACAACTAGTAGCAATTAAAAAAATGTCAGCGTCAACCGTCAAAGATGTACAGGTCTTCTGTGTGTTTTGAGAATTATCTAGTTTTCATCTATTGCCTGCAGTTGTTTTTTCATTCAACAATGCATTTCTCTGTACCGAGGGACATGCGACAAGAAAGTATCATTGAGTTATTTTTATGGAGCTCACGAGATCTGATTCTCACTGGATCATGACTTTCATGAACATTGGTAAAGGGACTGTTAGGTTATCAGGGATAAGGGCGAAAATTCAGTGAATCGAAGGCACCGAAAAAAGCACAATGGCAGTATGTTGAGACACAAAGCGGGTCAGTGGATGTCACGATGAGAGCGGGCATGGTGGTAAGTATTCACTCCGTTTTAAATAGCCTTTAGACTTATTTCTTACATTATCACATAAAAAAACACTTGACAAATTAACAGTTTAAGTGTGCTGCCACAAAACAGTGGAAATCCACGAATGTTTCCATTCTTACCAACGTGATATCTCTGGAGGCAGCAGCGGCACTCATGTGTAAACTTGGTTGTCGTATAGAGCTACTGCAGTCTAAGGCCCGAGCAAACGTCCCAACAGACCTGGAAGAGATGGAGGGAGTGAGATTTAATCAAACAAACTGCACGTTTAATACAAACAGCTATTAAAGCGACACAACTCCACCCAAGCAGGTGAGTGATAGCTCCCGCAAGATATGAAGCTGACTGCATGAGGTGGAGAGGTACCCTGAACCAACATCTCAAAACGGGGGAAGAGACACTGTTGAACAAAGCGGCAGACAAGCGGGCGCGCAGAAAGGAGCGCAGCAACTTCAACAGACCAGAGCCCACACACAAATGTGACCCTTGCCACAGAGACTGTCACCACCGCATTGGTCTCTTCAGCCGCAAGCGATGCTGCTCCAGCCAAGGTTTGGAGCAAGCAGCCAACAACTAGGATGCATCACCCATGGTCAGTCAGGGGGGGGGGCTACGATATGAAGATGACCATTCCACTAACATAGGGATAGGGTAACATTGCAGGAGACAGTGATGTTTTCCTTGTTAAAACAATTAAATTAGCTGCATTATTTGCTGAGTACGTCATGCGCTGAGCTAAATGGGAAATTATTGTATCTGTACCTACATTTGCTAATTAAGCCATTTTAAATGAAGATCATATTATGGTCAAATATAATTTTTCTTTCAGGGTTTCCATTGGCTGCCCAAAAGAAGCAGCAAGTTAGGGATGGCTCATGCAGCTACAAACCCCACTTTTGCCAGAGGATGTCCTTCGCTAAAAACACCATAATTGTTGTTCCAGCTTCCAAATGGCAACTGATGAAAAATATCATCATCAATTTATAAACCTTGCAATTGGAGGTGACAGTGCAGTTGCCCCAACAAACTGTGACATGGGCACAGGCTCTTGTCTTGTTCATATCAATTCACCCAGGGCACCACAAGCCCACAGAGGTGTCAGTGCCAAATTAAGCCATTAACAAGAAATAGTAGAGGAAGAAATTGTTCCTCATGCCTACTTCTCTGGTCAATAACACTTGCACACCTTAGGGTGATTACATTTCTACCCAACTCATTCCTGAATGGCTGACTCTTCATCCTCTCCCCTACTCTCCCCCCACTGCAGGGGAACCATTATTCAAGCATCTATCCTATCAAGTCCCATACAGTTCAATGAGATCACTTCTCATTCTTCAAAACACATAAGAGTGTGGGCCTAGTCTGTCTAATCTCTCCCCATCAAATAATTCCCTAACACAAATCAAGCTAGCAAACACATTCTCCATCATGCTGGAGAAACTCAGCTGGATGTGGCAGCATCAATGGAGCGAAGGAATAGGTGACGTTTCGGGTCGAGACCCTTCTTCAGGGTCTCGACCCGAAACGTCACCTATTCCTTCGCTCCATTGATGCTGCCTCACCCGCTGAGTTTCTCCAGCATTTTTATCTACCTCCGATTTTTCCCGCATCTGCAGTTCTTTCTTAAACACTCCATCATGAGCACATTCTTTCTCAAACAGGGAGACCACACATGTGTACAATATTCAGATACAGTGTCACGAGAGCTCAATGGCAAGATTTCTTTACTCTCGTAATCAAATCTTTCTGTCACAGGATACCTTTCTAATTGTTTGCACTATCTGCATAATTAACAAGTATAAGGGTACTTGGATCCCTGCAAAGACCTACATATTTCAATCTACAATCATTTTTAAAGAAATCGAAGATTTGTATTTTTCGTACCAATGTGATGATCCCTAATTACTTCATCACATTTTATTTTCTCTTTCATGCCGTCACCTAGTCGGTGAGCTTGTCCGTATCCTTCTGAAACCTCTTGAAATCCTTCACTCAACAAGCTTGAATATATTACACTTTGTGACAGTCACCTTGCCACAGTCAATGGCATCACTAATTTTTAATTGGGGTCATGTCTCGAATCTTCAGCACCAAAGCAATGAATGAAAAAACGGTGGGTGCCGCAAAACCATTCAGCTCACCGTGCAAGGACTAAAAACTGGTCTATCTGCCGGTCAGTCAGCGGACTGTCTGGGTCCCAGATTTTTACTTCAAGTTTTAACTGGTCTCTTTCATCTTCTTCATCTAAGGAAATAAAATAGTAAGGATCATGAGTCGACAGAAAGCCACAAACAGGACTCAACTCCACATCATATTTGGAGAGTGCCAAACTGGATTAGACCCAGCAAGGAATTTGGAAAGAGCAGCTCTTTGCTTTAATACAAGTGCAGATGGTTTGTAGCAAGAGCAACAGAGAAACAAAAAAGGAATACATTTTTTTAATTTTCAAACAAGTAATACCTCACCTGCAGCATCGTTAATGCTAACAAACTTCGAAAGGTGCCAATGTGGCGAGATCTGAAGTGAGTATGTCTCTAATTTCCTCCAAAGTAAAATCTCTGGTTTTGAATTTATGGCAATGCTCAATCATACCACTGGCATCAAAGGTATTTACTCTAATGTGTTTCATTTCTTCCATCTTACTGCAAACCAGCTGTATTGATACAAAAACAGGGGTGCATATCACCTAAACTTACATCTTCACCTCCATTCTAGGCATTCCTGTTCTTCTTTGCAATTTAAAATATGGCAGAGTTCAAAATTTTCCCCGTTCAATGATTATGGTCGTCTTAGACCAAATTGGGCCAAAGAATTTAAACGTAGAGGAAAGAACGACTGCCACAAGGTCAGCATTTTATTATGTGCGGCATCAAGGAGTCTTGGTAAAAAAGAAGTCAATAGGCATCCGGGTGGATAATAAGTCCCAATTATTGGAGGCATAACTCAACACCCAAGACAATGGTTGTCCTTAATGGAGGTCAACCATCCCAGCCTTCAGCCAGAAACTTTCACCTTTTCTCCACAGTTGCTGCCTGACTCGCTGAATAATTACAGTACTGTATAAGAGTGGCAGGGGAGTAAAAATTGTAAAACAACTGCTGGTTAAGGACCCATGACTGCACTTTCATTATCAAAGGTACAGTAGTTAGGACAAGGCAATGAAAGATAAAACTTGCTGATGTGACAGCAGCACTCAGGTGAGGTCTGCATGCAAACAAATTATTTTATAATCTACTCCCCATTATCCAAAAGTGGTTTATTTGGGTTTATCAACTGCCATCCCTTTGTTTCGTCCCGTCTAAATAAATTGAATGCATTTCTTGAAGAGGTAGCCAAATGTGTGCCAAGAGTAGTGTGGTTGAAGTAGTCTATAAGGACTTCTGTAAGGCCTTTGACGAGGCTGAACATATGAATCTCAAACCCTTGGATTTATGAACAGGGTGTAAGAATTTGAATAAACCAGGTATTAACATTATTATTCAGTCAAAATACTCAAAAGCCGATGCTGGGTGTAACAATTGCTTAGTTGCACTGAGGATTCTTACTTCTACTTCATAAATAAAACAGCATTCAAGAAAAACATCTGAAAATCCAGTTGGGATTCTTCCCCTCCTCAGCCACACAAATGAAAGACATATTAAATGTTATTGGGCGTGGAAGTGAGCTTGACTGAGATTTAACTATGTATATGTGGATAGACACAAAATACTGGAGTAACTCAGTGGGACAGGGAGCATCTCTGGATAGAAGGAATGGGTGACGTTTCTGGTCGAGACTGAATAGTTTAGACTGAATCGTTGGAATCCCCGAGGTAGAAGATTGAGGCGCAGGCAAGCACCGTGAAAACAAACGTGGTTGTGGTAGCGAGGAGCTGCGAGAGAGAATGGTGTAGAACCCCCGCCGAAAAGAGGAGGAGAACTTCTTCAAAGTAGACATACCTTGAGGAGAATTTGCAGTGGAGCAGACATAATGTTGTAGGAAGGAACTGTAGATGTTGGTTTACACTGAAGATAGACACAAAATGCTGGAGTAACTCAGTGGGACAGGCAGCAACTCTAGACAGAAGGAATGGGTGACGTTTCAGGTCAAGACCTTTCTTCAGACTGAAACCATATACGTGGATATGGGACCAATTGAATGGTGTATTCTTGCGCTCATACATCTGTTTGGTCTCCCTTATCCCATTTCACTCCTGGAATCCTATACCCGAAGGACGCAATAAGGATGTCAAACTAAACTTTGAATCCTCATCATAATAAATGCAAAACTTTAACTATGCATTGTCATACCCACCTTCTTTGAGCAGATCAGGGATATCCGCTTGGTACCTGGGACCAACACGGATCTCACCTTTATCTGCAAGCAGAGTTTTCTGTTGTGGATCATAAACTAGGCAATAAAAAAAGGAATCCTGAAAGAAAAAAGGAGCGGTCACTCAGAATGCAAGCCCAACATCAGAATATCTCAGAGAAATAAGAGACTGCAGATGCTGGAATCGGGAGCCAAAACAAATTGTTCGTGATACTCAGCAGATCAAGATAAAATCTTCCTTCTGCTGAATGAAGCTCATCAGCTCCAACATCAGAGGAAAGGAGCCTCTATTTCTGTCAGTATTGCATTTAGATACACCTGCCACAGAGAACTCTGAAGATGCTGAGTAAATGTTCAAATATTTTAAAACATGTTTGCAACGGCGATTTTTATCTTTATTCAGCTGGCATTCTATGAACTGTTTGTTTTAAGTCCTTCAATGTGATTTAAGAGCTCCGACTGCAAAGCCATTCAGAAGCAACTACCTACCATGGACTCATTGTGGTGTGTGCCTGCACTTGGCCACAAGAATAAGTAGCCTAGATGAGGAAGTGAACGTGGGAACAGCATGCGATTATATAGGGTTAGGCTGATGGCAGTTGTCTACGTTAGCCCGAGTTACAGCGCAGTAATAGCTCCTTCAGAAGGCTTGCACGTGCCAACACTCGAGACAGGTTTTGTGCTTCTTCTTTGCAAGTCCCTGATAGATTTGTTAATAGCGTGTCATTACAAAACACCAACTCATATGATTCTTGCACGTGCCACATACAGTGCCCTCCATAATGTTTGGGACAAAGACCCATCAATTATTTATTTGCCTCTGTACTCCACAATTTGAGATTTGTAATAGAAAAAATCACAACTGGTTAAAAACCATTGTCAAGTTTTAATAAAGGCCATTTTTATACATTTTGGTTTCACCACGCCGAAATTACAGCTGTGTTTATACATAGTCTCCCCACTTCACGGCACCATAATGTTTGGGACACATGGCTTCACAGGTGTTTGTAATTGCTCAGGTGTGTTTAATTGCCTTCTTAATGCAGGTATAAGAGAGCTCTCAGCATCTTGTCTTTCCTCCACTCTTTCCATCACCTTTGGAAACTTTTATTGCTGTTTATCAACATGAGGACCAAAATAGTGCCAATGAAAGTCAAATAAGCCATTATGAGACCGAGAAACAAGAATACACTGTTAGAGACATCAGCCAAACCTTAGGCTTACCAAAATCAACAGTCTGGGACATCATTAAGAAGAAAGAGAGCACTGGTGAGCTTACTAATCACAAAGGGACTGGCAGGCCAAGGAAGACCTCCACAGCTGATGACAGAAGAATTATTTCTATAATAAAGAAAAATCCCCAAACAGCTGTCCGACAGATCAGAAACACTCTTCAGGAGTGGATTTGTCAATGACCACTGTCTGCAGAAAACTTCATGAACAGAAATACAGAGGCTACACAGCAAGATGCAAACTACTGGTTAGCCGCAAAAATAGGATGGCTGGGTTAGTTTGCTAAGAACTACCTAAAAGAGCAACCACAGTTCTGGAAAAAGGCCTTATGGACAAATGAGACGAAGATTAACTTATATCAGAGTGATGGCAAGAGCAAAGTATGGAAGAGAGAAGGAACTGCCCAAAATCCAAAGCATACCACCTCATCTGTGAAACACAGTGGTGGGGGAGTTATGGCCTGGGCATGTATGGCTGCTGTAGGTACTGGCTCACTTATTATTGACGCTACAACTGCTGATGGTAGTAGGGTAATGAATTCTGAAGCGTATAAACACATCCTATCTGCTCAAGTTCAAACAAATGCCTCAAAACTCATTGGCCGACGGCTCGCTCTACAACAAGACAATGATCCCAAACATACTGCTAAAGCAACAAAGACGTTTTTCAAAGCTAAAACATGATCAATTCTTGAGTGGCCAAGTCAATCACCCGATCTGAACACAATTGAGCATGCCTTTTATATGCTGAAGAGAAAACTGAAGGGGACTAGCCCTCAAAACAAGCATAAGCTAAAGATGGCTGCAATACAGACATCACCAGAGAAGACACCCAGCAACTGGAGATGTCCATGAATCGCAGACTTCAAGCAGTCATTGCATGCAAAGGATATGCAACAAAATACTAAACATGACTACTTTCATATACATGACATTGCTGCGTCCCAAACAACATGGTGCCCCAAAATGGGGTGGGACTATGTATAAACACTGCTGTAATTTCAACATGGTGAAACCAAAATGTATATAAATGGCCTTAATTAAAATCTGACAATGTGCACTTTAACCACATTATTTTTTTAAATTACAAATCTCAAATTGTGCAGTCCAGAAGCAAATATATAAGTGATGGGTCTTTGTCCCAAACATTATAGAGGGCACTGTAGCTCCTTCAGAAGGCTTGCACGTGCCAACACTTGGGACATGTCTTGTGGTCATCTTTGCAGCAGTCCCTAATAGATTTGTTAATAACGTCTCATTACGAAACACCAACTCGTATGAATATTGCACCATATGTACATATACATTATTGCCACATATGTACATATACAGCCCACACACACGGGTTCACATGCATGAGAATAACGTTTAAGGTCATTGTGCACAAGTTGAACGTCGAAAACAGGCGTGGGTGTGGCACATGGTGGGCAAAGAGAGAATTCAGCAAATGGTTTGGGCTTATGAGCTTCCTAAGAGTGAAAGATGGAAGTAACAATAAATCTCACCTCTTTCTCCAGATATGAAAAGACTGCTTCAGTTTCATTTAGCAGAGTCACACTGCATTTACCTCTGCCAAGAAACAAGGAGACAACTTATTAAATTTACGAGCACAGAAGTAGAAAAAGAAAACAGACTCTTAGGACACAGCAAGTTCTTTTGCTCTAAATCATGAACGGCCCAGTCAAATATGTCAATACAGTGAGTTAAATCTTAGGCATGTTATAAATACTGCCATTACAAGGGGATACCTTATTGTTTTATGGTAGGTTCAAGAGAATTGATGCTTGTGTTGCTCACGGCCATGATAATAAACAATATATCACCTGCCAGAAGGACAGAAGATGTGAAATATGTGCTTTATCTCAGTTAGGAAATAATATTAAAAAATCAATGGTTTACTTGTCACACCCATTTCCTACAAACATAAAATAGTTATTTCAGACCATTTACCACATAGTAAGGCAAAGTATGGCATAATTAAACAAATAAATAAATGTGATGGGAGGTAAATATATATATGTGCATTTATATATATAGTGTGTGTGTGATTATATATATTTATAATGTATAAATGAACAAATAAATAAATATATATATATATATATATATATATGTGTGTGTGTGTGTGTGTGTGTGTGTGTGTGTGTGTGTGTGTGTGTGTGTGTGTGTGTGTGAGATATATATACACATATACACACACATATACACACACACACATATACACACATATATATATATATATATATACACATATACACACACACATATATATAGATATATGGGAGACAGTTGTAGCATTACAAAATTGCAAAGAATGGTTTGAGAGTGAAACAAGAACCATATAAGAAATGTAAAACAAGATTAAGTTTAAAGATTAGAATGATTAAAGAAAGTCTGAGGAAGGGTCTCGATCCGAAACGTCACCCATTCCTTCTCTCCAGAGATGCTGCCTGTCCCGCTGAGTTACTCCAGCTTTTTGGGTCTATCTTAAGTTTAAGGAAACTGCAGGAAAAATTACTAGTCATCGAAGTAAGCCACCAGAATTTCATTTGTTCCTCTTCTGAGCCCAGAACGTTAATCTTACTGTTAAATTTTTTTTTAAATTTCTTAGTGCTGAAGTTGTTAAATAACTAATATTAGCAAGGTGCAACCAGAAAATCAGATCAAAATTCTGCAGTCCCACCAATCCTGAATGGTAATGGGCAATTAAACGTGTAGGGGAGAGCAGTGGAATAAAGTTTCAGGAGCATTCCCACCCTCAACCAATTCAAAGGCCAGTCTGTAGGCACTAAACGGCTGAGGCATTCAGACAACAATATTTTGCCAGAAAGGCAAAAGAGATGAGCCATACAAAGTTCATAGGTGAATGGAGCAGAATTGGGCCATTCAGCCAATCAAGTCTATTTCAATGGTACACAAAAGGCCGGAGAAACTCAGCGGGTGCAGCAGCATCTAAGGAGCGAAGGAGATAGGTGACGTTTCGGGTCGAGACCCTTCAAGTCTATTTCAATTATCGCCATTCTATCTTTCCCTCTCAACCCCGTTCTCCTGTCTTCTCCTCATAACCCCTGACACCCGTACTAATCAAGAATCTATCTCTCTATGCTTTAAAAACATCTATTGACTTGGCATTCACAGCCTTCTGTGACAATACATTCCAGATTCACTACCTTCTGATTTCAGATATTCCTCCTCATATCCTTCCTAAAGGAACGCCCTTTAATTCTGAGGCTATGACTGGTCCTAGACTCTCCCACTAGTGGAAAAATCCTCTCCACGCCACTCTATCCAGGAAGATTGTTCCCGATGTTGGGGAAGTCCAGAACAAGGGGTCACAGTTTAAGGATAAGGGGGAAGTCTTTTAAGACCCAGATGAGAAAAATATTTTTCACACAGAGAGTGGTGAATCTGTGGAATTCTCTGCCACAGAAGGTAGTTGAGGCCAGTTCATTGGCTATATTTAAGAGGGAGTTAGATGTGGCCCTTGTGGCTAAAGGGATCAGGGGGTATGGAGAGAAGGCAGGTACAGGATACCGAGTTGGATGATCAGCCATGATCATATTGAATGGCGGTGCAGGCTCGAAGGGCCGAATGGCCTACTCTTGTACCTATTTTCTATATTTCACTATCCTGACTTCCTTCTGAGAACCGCAGCATCACAGAAGCCATTTGCCAGCCAATCTGATTCAAGGGTGAGAACACTGGATACAGCAACGGTTACTGGGGCAGCCAATAAGCTAGCTGCAGTACAGAGACTTGCTTTCTAAAACTAATGCACCACTAGATATGCAGCTCTGGTATAGTTACCCCTAGATGCCAGAGTCAAAGGGGGAGGCAGCCCAGACTGGTCCTGTAAATGCTATACACAATGGTAACAGAGTTTTGTTTTCAGTGACTAAGGAAAGGAATGGAGTATTGGCATAATTCACGTTTTATCATTTTACATAATAGTCTAGCGGCAACAAGACTTTATGCCTACATCAAAAGGACTTGATATGCAAGTTGAGCTTCCAAAAGGAAGCATGCAGGTGGTATTCATGAACAAGGTTTGTCATTTTCATGTAAAAGGTATTCAAGATTTTGGTTACCTTATGTGCGTTGCTGGTAAAGACTCAAGTTGCCGTGATAGAAACAGCTCTCGATGTTTCAACTGGTGTTGCTGCTTTTCCGTCAACTGCTGCGGGTTGTCCGTGTCCGTTTCCGTTTCCATTTCCTCTTCCAGCTCTTCTACAGTTTAAAAGAAAAGTTACAGCGGCTGCTACCGCACATAGAGTGCTTGAAAGTGTAGGAAGGAACTGCAGATGCTGGTTTAAACTGAAGATAGACACAAAAAGCTGAAGAAGCCTTCTGAAGAAGGGTCTCAACCCGAAACGTGACCTATACCTTTTCTCCAGAGATGCTGTCTGACTCGCTGAGATACTCCAGCTTTTTGTGTCTATCTCCAAGTGCTTGACAATGACATACTGTGTGCACCTGAGGAAGACACCAGAGAAAAATACTTCAGGGCACAGACAAAAGACAAGAGCAAATCCCCACTCATGTTTGGAGCTTCCCAGTGGACATTAAAGGGCCTATCCCACTTAGGCGATTTTTTGGGCTACTGCTGGCGACTAGGCTGTCACCTGCATGGTCGTGAGTCGTCTCCTCAGTCGCCCAGAGAGTCGTAGCGTTTTTCTAGTCGCCGCTGGATTTTAAAATGTTCAAAACTTTTCGGCGACAGTCGGCAACCGTGGGCTTGTCGAAGCGCGTCTTCTCCTGACGTAGGTGCTGTCGTAGGTTGTCACCAGGATGACGTAGATTGTCGCCGGTGCTGACTTTGGTGAATTCACCTAAAAATCGCCCAAGTGGGACAGGAGAGTCCAGTCGCCGGTTTTTCGGCGACCTGCTACGACTATGACAGTCGCCAACAGTCGCCTAGTGGGACAGGCCCTTAATGCTTCCCATCACTTGCCAGTTGGTTTTCTACAAACGATGGACAGACTGAAATTAAACCAACCCAGGGCATGCTCACAATATCACGCACCCCTCACAATACAAGTACGGGAAATTCTAGACTAGAAGCGCAAGCTTGCTTCAACAAGTACCTTTACTGGGGGAAGAAAATGCCTCCACTGTTCACTGATGCTCGTTAACCGTTTTATAATTTTGAAGGAATGGGTCGACTTCAAAAGTTTACTAAATAGGGGATCGATTTGAATAGATGACAGAACCCATTCATCACAATAATTAATGGAAATAAAGCTACACATTCATGACAGCTCCAAGATTGCAAAAAAAAGTGATGCATACCATGCACAGGAATAAATCAAGATGAGCTCACTTTAGTGAAAGTGATAGTTCTCGAGAGGCAGTCACCAAAAAAAATCTCAATAACCTGAAAACGCATGTCTAACTGAAAGCTCTATTTTCAATGTTCTGATGGATGTCCATCGTTAGATGAGAAACCTGTATTGCTCAGTTAAGATAGAAAACACTCAATTAAAATTAGCTAAGTACGTGATGCAGAGCTATCACCAGCTTTTAGAGTTTAAAATCCTATTCAAAAGGGGAAAAAATTTAAGCCTTTCAATCTTCCATAATTCATTATATTTTGTTAGATCCCAACTATTAAACTTCCTAAATATACGCAACCACACAAAGTTTAATTTGGCAACGTAACAGGATGGATAATACAGGAAATAAAATAAGGAAGGGCTGACCTTGGAGGTTGTGCAAACTTTCATCTGCATCTAAATCATATTACCCCTGGATTTGGTTCATGTTGATTCACTCACAACCTGCTTGGAGTGAAGTTAAGACGGCCATTCCTCCCAACACCACCCATCCCCTTTGCCATGCTTGTGCATGCAGTGTATATTGGTGGTGGTGGTGGTAGGGACTAGCGCACAATATTTCTTCTGTACCCCCCCCCACCCCACCACAATACATTTAGGAGCTCCAATTCCAATCCAGACCAGAGATAATTCGTGCAGGAAGGAACTGCAGAAGATGGTCCACACCGAAGATAGACATAAAATGCTGGAGTAACTCAGCGGGACAGGCCGCATCTCTGGATAGAAGGAATGGGTGACGTTTCGGATTGAGACCCTTCTGAAGAATTCCTTCTATCCAGCGATGCTGCCAGGCCCACTGAGTTACTCCAGCATTTTGTGTCCATCCCCGAGATAATTAAGCCATTCCTGGCTGCACCATTAGGGTGCATCAGACTGTGGAATGGGGAGATGGAGTATGAGTCTGAAGAACGGTTTCGGCCCGAAAAACGTTGCCCATTTCCTTCTCTCCATAGATACTGCTGCACCCGCTGAGTTTCTCCAGCATTTTTGTCTACTTTGGAGTATACACAAAATCAGTCCGAAATTCAGTGAATGAACGGAACAGAAAGCGGCTGCTCAGTTATTGGAAGCCTATCTGTGATTTAAACAAATCGTGTTTGTTGGCAATTTCAACTCCATATCTCAGTATATTTAACCAATAGAAATCTACCACACACAGTCTGAAACATTGTGAAGCACAGTTAAGATTTACAATTTTTCTTTCAAATAGTGTGCTTCCCGATTTCATTCTTAAAATTGCTTGGTTTTGTTTCCTTGCTGAGGAGAAAGTTTTCCATTGGTACTCTCAAGAATCTTTGTAACATTTAAACACATTACCTAGGTATGTTGCAAAACTTACCTTGAGCAGCGCTGCAGTTCTGCCGCTCCCCGTGTGCGCGACTTTGGCGCCTTTCAGAGGGGGGTGGGCTTAAAGTGCCGTTTTTCAACAGGCAGGACAAATCGATGAATGTCGGGCGATTTGGTTGCGGAAGAAAAATCGCTCTGACATTTCATGAATGAAGGTATTTTTAAATTACTCTAAATTATTTATTAACTAGAGTAATTTAAAAATCACCTTCAAATGCCGTGAGCACCGCCAACCGGAAGGAGTTTGCGTAGGGGAGAAGAAAAGGTAAATAGTTTATTTTTATATTAAAAGTTGGTTTTTCGGGAGGCTTTAATAATATTTTTATGTTGCGAAATGGGGTCCCAAAAAAATCTATGAACAAACAGTATTTTTCCTCCCGACTTCACCGCTAACCGCAACGTTCCAATCCACCGCATTCCACTAAAACCCACTCACTAGTTGATTTAAATGGCCATTAATTTACAGGAATCAAACACTAAATTCCTTCCATTTGGCCCAGAAATTCATGAAAATGAGATTTAAAAATTATGTTATATTGTGGATTATTGTGTGAATGTTATTTTGACACTTAGGCAATTTTAAAAAAGTTTATCTTTTCTTAAGAAATGGATAGATGTTTAGATCTACTCATTGAATTTTGTAATTAGCTACAATTAGATAACTAACTAATTATATGCTTTAATTTCAGGTCATCCAAGTAAGATTGTTTCATATTTGTTTCAGAATGCTTCAATCTATAATAACTGAAAATTTCATTGAGTTCTCTTAATTTTTAAGAAAGTTATGGGCTTTTAACTTTTCCAGATCACAGCTTTTGAGTTAAGTCAATTGAAAGGCAATGGGGAGCAAGATGCTAATTTCCGAGTATGAAAATGGCCATAACTTTCTTAATACTGAAGATATGAAAGTAAATTAGGTGTCAAATTAAACTTCTTTTTATGCTTTATCTGATGGGATAAATTGCAGACTTGATTTTTAAAATCTCAAAATTTTGTAACATTGCTACATTACCTGATCACTACTCAACGCTCTCAACTCAAGTGGATACAGGCCAGGTTTCAGTCATCTATCTTCATAAAGTAACTCTTAAATTAGCATCATTCTGGTTACCCAGAAATCAAATGAAGGTCAACTTATATTGATAGCTCGGAGGCTTTTATTTTGCTAATATGCAATGTTAATTCCAGCAGTAAAAATACTGATCGAAAACGTCTGAGATACAGCATGCAAACAAGAAAGTAAGGACAACGATGACTTTAGCAAAGCTTAAAACAGGTCAGTTGTTTTTTTTAAACTGTTGATGTTTATTTCGATGGAAAGGTGGGGCACAAGACAGGATGACACTAAACAGTTGAATTTTACACTTTGAGCCAGATTGCATTAGTAAAGACAGTTATTAAAGAAGCACAAGAAATCTGGGGTGTTTACACTGAGGCAGGTATACAAGAGGACAAGGCACAATCGGACAAGGAAGCATATCTACACTGTGCGCGATTAAATGACCAACTCTTGCAAACGCCAGGCAAATAGCAGAAAAGGCCAGAATTATTACTTGCAAGGTGGGTTGACAGGAAGTAAAAAAGAAGCAAGTTCAGAAAACCCAGAAGGGCTACTCATGGGAAATCAATTTACTTGATCTATGCTGCAGGTTAATTCTAAAGCAAGACAAATTCCCCACAGATCTCGACAAGAACAGAATCCCATTGGGCAGACTTTTATGTCACAGATACGGTGGTGTATATGTAAATAGAAATGGTATTACCTGCCTCCAAGCTAAAGGGGGAGGAGTATTAGGTATGTGATATAACTAGCATATGTGATGTCTTGTGCAAGGACGCATGCGTGAGGGTAACACAGGGTGGCGTCCTGGAATAAAGAAGCTTGTTAGATTACTCCCGTGTCCGAGCCTTATTTTAAGTCTGTTCCAAGCACCCAAATACACAATAGATACACTGTGCAATTTTTGCAGATCACATCTCACAGTCTACTCATATGGTTCAGAGTAAAAGAAAACGTTGCCGCCATCGACACATAAACCAAGAATTGTCGAGGACAACTTGTGAGAGCTGGCAATACTCACCGACTTTAGGCAGCGTTTCTTGTGGAACATCAGGGACTTCAGCCGATAGTGTCGGATCACAATTATCCAACTCTTGACCTGCACAAGTCAGTGGGAAATGAACAATTAACAAATCACGAAGCACTATTTGCTATTTTGCAGCAAGTCTGGTCTCATACTTTAATCAAACTTGAAATGGTGCTCTCAGTCTTCAAAGTGCAAATAATTCAAGAGGACAGCCTCAACTTACTCTGGTGGTCCTGAAAATAAGAACCCGAAGGATTTTTTAAAATGCACAAAGTCTGGTTCAAAACCAAGTTAATAATTTTCACTTGAAGAACTTAGTTAAATTCTTGAGGATGGCCTCAGAACATGCTGCCACATAGATGGCACTACCAAGAAAGCTCCTCAGTCTGTTTGTGTTTAATGGCGTTTTAGAAAAATAAGCTGAGTAACCATGTTTGCTGTTCCTATGTAGCATGCAGAATTTTTTTATTGAAGGCAGCAAAATTTACACACACTCACTGGTAAGTTAACCAAGTAACTGTTACCAAGTGTAGCTGCTTGCAGTGTAGCTGCTGCCGCTGGCGCCGACGATGGCAGCCACGGTGTACTGCTCCTTGCTGTTTTCCAAGTCATTCGTAACTGTCACTGTATGTCATGTTGTTACTTGTGGGCGGAGCACCAAGGTAAATTCCTTGTATGTGACTACTTGGCCAATAAACTTACTTACTTATGTGTGACCCTTAAGTGCCCGTCCCACTTCAGTGATTTTTTTCTGCGACTGCCGGCACCCGTCATAGTCGCAGCAGGTGGCCGAAAATTTCCAACATGTTGAAAATCCAGCAGTGACCAGAAAAGGGTACGACTCTATTGGGCGACTACTCACAACCATACAGGCGTCACCCCACGACATGTCGACACGTGACGCCTGTATGGTCACTAGTCACCCAAAGAGTCGTACCTTTTACTGATCGCCCCTGGATTTTCACCATGTTGAACATTTTCGGTCACCTGCTGCGACTATGACGGGTGCCGGCAGTTACCGAAAAAAATCACGTAAGTGGGACAGGCCCTTTACCAGTGAGTGTATGCGTAAGCTTCCAGACTTCATGAAACAGTACATTGTAAAGAGAGAAAAATGGGATCAAACCAAATTATGCTTCAGCTTGTACAGAAGGTGTTTTCAAATGGATCAATCTATTAAATGGAAGTGGTCCATTCTGCTAGGAATTCAAAGCCATCTACTCCTACCTGGAAGCAGTTATATTTAAGAGTGCCAAAAACATCACACCATGTGGCTAACCCGTGGTGTAGTTAGATTTGTACTATGCAAGGAACTCATGCCAATAATACTGAACTTTCCTGAGGACCTCCACTCAACTGACATTCAAAGAAGCTTACTGGTTGCATGTTGCTCTGGCAGTCATTCACTCCTCCCTTTCATCACTAAACTATACGCCTTATTTTCACAAAAGCCAAAGATGGTTTGTGAGGTCTCTTTCTCTCTCTCTGGCAGTTTTTAATCTGTCAGAAACCAAGCCAGTCCTACCATACTGGTTGGCAAACTGCCAGGTCTATCCCCAAAACTCCAGAGACATTATCACATGATCTCTGCCCGTGTAATCAAAGGGAATGCAATAAGAACAACAAAATAAGCTTCTGCGTTCCCTCCGAACAACAGCACCAGCTGCCCACGGTCCTGCAGGCAGCCATGTTAAGCAGATAGAACCAGACAGATAAAAGCTTACAATTGACAAGCGACGTGCGAGTTCCAGATCTCCACACCAAAACTAACTCTTTAGTTTATTAATAAAATATAGTTTAGATGCAGGTACACATAGCAGAGCTGCGACACCAATTGCCACCTTTTTAACCCAGCAACTGTGGGTAAAACAAAGCAATAATTCACAGCTTCATCACCAATTAAACTACTGGTATCGGAAGCTGTTAATAAAATTACTTCTCCTGCCACAATGCTTTGGTACCGGTCTGGCTTTGATATTTATGGTTAAATCTCATTTAGTTTAGAGATACAGCATGGAAACAGGCTCTTCAGCACACGGAGTCCACCAGCAATCCCTGTACACTAACACTATCTTGCACACTAGGGACAAAGTACAATTTTTACCAATGCCAATTAACCTTCAAAGCTGTACGTCCATGGAGTGTGGGAGAATACAGAGCCCCTAGGGCCACAGACAGCACCTTTGGTCAGGGTTGAACCCGGGCCTGTGGCTCTATAAAGCAGCAACTCTACCGCTGTGCCACCGTGCCACCCTAGTTAGTTAAGATGTTACGTTACCAACTAATTACATAACAGCGACAACCCAAAACCATTTCAAAATTGAAATCCAGGCCCAAGAGCTGAATGAGGAAATATAGCTAAAAGAACACTTCAACTTGTGTAATATCTACACAGTAGTAATATATTATGGGATGCTTCAAAAGAGGTGTTCACAAAACATGAATATATCCTAGAATGAATATCCTAGAAAGCGAAATAGAATTAATTTTTCAGGTCAATTACATTTTCCAGTAAGAGTCACAGGTTCACTAACATCCTTAAGGAAGGAAACTACAACAACCTTAACTTATAGGCAGTACGGTGGCGTAGGGATAGAGTTGCGCCAGAGTGTTGAGTGTGAGAAAGGGGAGGGAGTAGGTATCCAAAATTGGAGGATTCAAATGTTCGTACTGTTGAGTTGTAAACTACCCATGCAGAATATGAGGTGCTACTTTGGATTGCATGTGGCCTCACTCACCATGGAGGAGGCCCAGGGCAGAAAGGTCAGTAAGGGAATGGGAAGGGGAGTTAGAATGGTTAGCAACTGGGAGATCCAGTAGGCCTTGATGGACCGAGCATAAGTGTTCAGTAAAATGATCACTGTGTCTATGCTTGGTCTCGCCAATGTACAGAAGGCCACATGGGGAAAACCGGATGCATTTGAGATTAGAGGTGTATGTGAACCTGTCTCTCTTGGAAGGACTGCTGGGTCCCTGGATGGAGTCAAGGGAGAAGGTTACATTTCTCCCTTGGTACAAGGTACAAGGTTACAAGGACAAGTGTTACATTTCCTCTGGTTGCAGGGAATAGTACCTAGGGAGGTGGTGGTTTTGGTGGGACGGGACGAGAGAACCAAGGAGTTGTGGAGGGATCGGTCTCTGCGGAAGGCGGAACAGAGTGGAGATGGGAAGATACGAGTAGTGGTAGGATCATGCTGGACGTGATGGCAAGTGTCGGAGGATGATGTATGGATGCGGAGGCTGGTGGGATGAAAGGCAAGGACCAGAGGAACTCTGGCCTTGTTGCATCTGGGGGACAAGGAGCTAGAGCAGAACTCCGCAACACAGAAGATACGCGGGTGACTGATCTTCCGTTTTTGGAGTGGGAATAAACACTGTAACTCAAAGAATACAGAATGCAAGGTAGACAAAAATGCTGGAGAAACTCAGCGGGCGAGGCAGCATCTATGGAGCGAAGGAAATAGGAAATGTTTCGGGCAGAGACCCTTCTTCAGACTGATGTGCGGGTGGGGGGTGGGGAAGAATAAAGGGAGAGGTGGAGCCAGTGAGCTGAGGGAGAGCTGAGAAAGTCATATTTCGCTTGGGCAGTTTGCAGCCTAGTGGTATGAACATTGCTTCTCTAATTTCAGGTAGTCCCTACTTTCTCGCCCCCTTCTCAGCTCTCCCTCAGCCCACTGGCTCCACCTCTTCCTTTCTACTTCCCCCTACCCTCAAATCAGCACAAAACGTTGCCTATTTCCTTCGCTCCATAGATGCTGCCAGCATCTGCAGTTCCTTCTTAAACAGAATACAGATTGCAATTGTGTTACGAATGATACCACCATTAGAATAGTGCACATTTAGAACGGACTTATTCAATAAATATATATTTTTATTGATTCCCTCATTATATAACTTCAGAGATTTGGCAATGGCAATTTGACCGATTTTGCCTATGTTTAAGCAAAACGTGTGGTGACGACCCTCAAAATTAAATAGCAATTTAAATTAAACAAAGCTTTTGTATAATCAAAGGATTAAGATAGAAAAAACACAAGGTGCATATCTGTGAAATGTTTGTGTCGGAAGGAACTGCATATGCTGGTTTAAACTGAAGAAATTCACAAAAAGCTGGAGTAACTCAGGAATGGGTGGAAACAGAAGAAGGATCTCGACCTGAAACATCACCCATTCCTTCTCTCCAGAGATGCTGCCCGTCCCGCTGAGTTACTCCAGAATTTTTTGGGCCTATCTTCTACGAAAGGTTTGGGGTACATGGCAAAAGATTGAAAAGTAATGAAGAACTCCACGTAAAAATTAACAACAACATAAAATTGCAGAATTCTTAAAACTGCCCAGTAAAACAAAATAAGCATTCTCACTTTCAAGGAGTAACTTGAATCTGAAATAAGAAAGCCTGTTGTACAAAGCGCAAGACAGTGGGAAGCAGCAGTATCCAAATTAGGGAAATTTGGGACACAAAATGTTAAACATTATACATGACGGAGGGATATGGGGAGAAAGCAGGAATGGGGTACAGATTTAGGATGATCTGCCATGATCATATTGAATGGCGGTGCTGGTTCGAAGGGCTGAAGGGCCTACTCCTGCACCTATTTTCCATGTTTCTAAATTCATGCCTCCTATTAAGGTAGAGTAAATTCAAGCATTTATCAGACACCAGGCTGAAGGAATGTTGAATACTTTCTGCCATAATCTTTGACAGAACACTCAAGGTGGACAAAATAGTGGCTGGCAGGTAAACATGCTGCATTGTGACCCAGTTCAAATGGCGTCCTATACAAGCCATTGTTGCACAGATAAACAAATGTTGCAGGAAACTTGCATCATAGCCTTCGTTAAAGAGATACCCAAGTACACAACTGGAAGACTGCTTTTCTGTGGGTTAAATCCTACAGGATTCAACAGCAAATATGGCACAAATACCCTAACCAGTCCTAGCTTCAAAACAAGAAAGTCTATTTAACCTCTCCTTCACATTCTCGGAATGGTTACCAAAATAAAATACATCCAGAGCTTCTCAGGACCACCACACACCCACTCCGCTTTCAGGATTCCTATAATACTCAATATCACATACTACAGCTGCAAGTACAAGGAAACACACTTTCACTAACCATTTCAACCATTTTGTTCCCTTCCCTACACCCGAAGTCTACTGTAGGCAGATGGCGAAGAGAATATGTACCAGAACCAGTTAAAACATGTGGTGCCTTAAATGATGCCTGTGGTGCTGGCTGAAGCCTGATCACTAATTGCACCTTAACCCTTGTTAGACCAGTACAGTGCATCACACTTCACTGAACATGCATCAGCCTTTAAGAGGAAGGAGTTTCACTTTAATAACACCAAACTTCAAAAGTAATGAGAAGTTACGCAATTAGCATGCGGAAGGCTAAGAGTGATTTAAGAAAATAAAAAATAGGAGTAGGCCATCCAGCCCCTCAATCCCCATCCAGCAAGATCACACCGGTTATTTAGTTCAACACCATTCACCTGCGAAATCCCCATAACCACCGTTACATATACAATCAATTGCAAAGTTTCCTAGGGTTTCCGTGATAGAGAATTCCAAAGATCTGCTGCCCTTTGAATGAAGACATTTCGGTCCTAAATGGCTTTCCACTTCATTTCAAAATTGTGACCACTTCTTCTCAGATTGAAACATAGAAAACTGAGGGAGGACGGACTAAATGAACGTTACAATTGCCCATATAAGGGACAGAAGTTTAGGGAAAACATGAGGGGGAACTTCTTTACTCAGAGAGTGGTGGCTGTGTGGAATGATCTTCCTGCAGAAGTGGTGGAGGCAGGATCGATTTTAACATTTAAAAGTAAAGTGAATAGGTATATGGACGGGAAGGGAATGGAGGGGTATGGTCTGAGTGCAGGTAGATGGGACTAGGGGAAAATAAATGGTCGGCACGGACTGGAAGGGCCGAGAAGGCCTGTTTCCGTGCTCTAATTGTTATATGGTTATATATTTTTAATCTCCCCATGTACCATTTGTATGGTGTGCTTAAAGTGGGGATGACCTGTACTACAAAGTTTTGAAGTTTTTTCTATCAAATTAGATAACCTCACAATTTTATACAATGTAATCCATGGGTCGTAATGTTACTGACTTGCTCAGTTTTTGAAATGGAAATTGTCATAGGGTTGAAGTCGACAGAAATTCTTTGTGTTTATGTAGTCTAGGACTAGGTGTAGATCTTTCTAGATAGAAACAAGAAAACGCACTCTAAACAGCAGTAGGCACTGCCAATTTTTAATCTTGTTCCATTACCATACAACTTTTTTCTTTCTTCAAGCATTTTTCCAAATTCCCTTTTGAAGATCATGCTTGAATTTGTATCTACCACTATGACCAGAATATCACAAATCTTGATCACTCAAGTGTCCTCTCTGACTCCATTGCCTAATCATGTCAACCCATCATGTCTGAAGAAGGGTCTCGACCCAAAACATCACCCATTCCTTCTCTCCAGAGATGCTGCCTGTCCTGCTGAGTTACTCCAGCATTTTGTGTCCATGTCAGTAATCCATATTGAAAGCAATGATAGTTCAGCCCTCGCAACTCCACCGCTGCTGCCCCTGGTTGTAGGAAAATAATTTGGGGAATGAAAGGGAATTGTTCTGACTAACAGCAGTAGGCCCAGTGGTGCCCTTCATTGTCAAAAGCAAAGCATGGAAATATCTATATTATTACTTTTGTGAATCTTTATGTTTGTTGCTGTCAAGATGTCACCCTTCACTTAATAATACAATTCCCTCCTGAGTAATTACATCTTTAACGCAGTACTGAAGGAGTGCTCTGACCCTTCCTACGAGAAAAAGGCATTTCACATTGAAGGCATCAGGACTATTTGGAGCATACTCTGCTGCAAGGGTGAAGGAGATAGGCATGTTTATCAAGAAAAGCACTTAGATTTTAATTTTAATGGCAGACATTGAAAACAAGACATCAGTTGTCTTAAAAGTTATACATTCATTTATGAGCAGCATGTTCCTAGCTGCAACACAAAAATAAATCACTTCATTCATAGCCTATGGGAGGTTTTTCTCTCCTAACATCCTCTCCCTTGTCAGCTCAGATGCTTTTGCCATTTTCTCTTGAGAATATTAGCTTTTCCATCTTTCACACTATCTGTTGCTGGGTGGATATTCAGAGTCATCGTCTATTCCCAATCACAACAGCAAGATTGGGAATTTTTTTTTTTAACAGCCAATTTAGGGTCACACAGCATGGAAACGGGCCCTTCAACCCAACATGTCAACGGAGATGCCCAAAGTTCGCCCCATTTATGCTGTGTTTAGCTCTAAACTTTTCCTGACAATGAATGTTAACATTTAAAACTGTCAGTTTAACATCTTTGCCTCAATTTGCACACAGTTTTTGGCTGCCCAGATGCCTCCTGCCACCCCGAAACACAACGCATTTCACTTCTCGGCATTGATATCTAATCATTTGGTCGACAAGTTGAAGCTGGACCAAAATCATTGCAAATCGATTAGAATAAAGACCGGAAGGAGGATCCAGTCCGGAAACAATGAAAACTTACTTGCATGTTTGTCTGCAAGTCCAATAAGGGTGCTTGGTATATCTCGTCTTCTGTAGAAACAAACCACTTTTGCTTCAACATTGCCATTCGCAGTCTAAAATTAGTGAAATAAAAACAGATCTGTTATTTAGAACATAATTACTAAATCAAAAACTAGCAGAAAGCAAGATGACAAAATGTTTTTCAATGGGACAGGATCACGTGGAATTTGGATGTGCCAAGATTTCACACACAGTTTAAGTATATGTCCATTTTTTATTTCAACACCCATGAGGCATCTCTAACTTTCTAAATGCAAGACTGTACAGCAGTTTATGTGCCAGATGGATGAATTCCTTGTTCTTTATCTGAACACCAATTCATCTTAAGTCATTGCCATTGACGCAAGGCCTATACTCACCAACATTTCAGACTCTACTTCAACTAAGAGAACTTAACTTAAGTTCTGGTGGCCATGGCGGCGCAGCAGTAGTTGCTGCCTTACAGCGCCGGAAACCCGGGTTCAATCCCAACTATGGGTGCTGTCTGTACGGGGATTGTACCTTCTCCCTGTGACCGCTTGGGTTTTCTCCGAGATCTTCAGTTTCCTCCCACACTCCCAAGACGTACAGGTATGTAGGTTAATTGGCTTGGTGTATGTGTAAATTGTCCCCAGTGTGTGTACGATAGTGTTAATGAGCGGGGATCGCTGGTCGGTGCAGACTTGGTGGGCCGAAGTGCCTGTTTCCGCACTGTATTTCTTAACTAAACCTGGCCGATGAAAGTTAAGATTTCTATAAATCCTTAAAAGTTAGCTATTTATCAGGGTGACATGATGTTTTTCAAATATCTTTATATTCCATTCTTCACCCACTTTTAGACAATAGACAATAGGTGCAGGAGTAGGCCATTCAGCCCTTCGAGCCAGCACCGCCATTCAATGTGATCATGGCTGATCATCCCCAATCAGTACCCCGTTCCTGCCTTCTCTCCATATCCCGACTCCGCTATCTTTAAGAACTCTATCAAGCTCTCTCTTGAAAACATCCAAAGAACCCACCTCCACCGCCCTCTGAGGCAGAGAATTCCACAGACTCGCCACTCTCTGTGAGAAAAAGTGTTTCCTAGTCTCCGTTTTAAATGGCTTACTCCTTATTCTTAAACTGCGGCCCCTGGTTCTGGACTCTCTTGCGCCAACAATACAGGTTTTCTAGGTCAAATCAGATGATGATTTCAATGTTTCCCAATTCCTCAGCTTGTCAGTTTGTTGTTCAAGAAATACGCAGTGACTAAATCAATCTTATTCCATGGCAAACTGTTCTAACAATCAATCTCAATTCCTCCATTAGCTCTCCACTTTTCATTAAATATGTGTTCTATGCCTGTTGTATTGATTTCAATTCTCCTCCATCTCCTTCTCTCAAAGTTTCAATAACATTGGTTTAAAGCAGTGTTGATACCCAATTGTGATCTGGCCTGGTCACTTTCAACAAGATGTTCATAATTTCTACCCATCCTTCAAGTTCATATTGTTAATCAGATTCCTCTTTCAATGCAGCTCCCAGTACTACCACTACATAATCTCTCAATCCTCCACAGATCATGTCATCAGAATTATCTTTTAATATTTAGTTTTCTAAGTGAGTAGAAAGAGCAATAAAGTTGAGAGGGCATTTTAAGAGAAACCTTCAATCCTTAATTATTGCAAACCATGAAAGAGACCAGGTTTCAGAACTTGGTAGTTGCCATTTACTCCAGTTAAATATTGAAAAGCCTGAAGCATCCTGTGTGCACTAAATTTCAAACTCCTCCATCCCTGGCTGAGCTTGCACGTTAATAACCATAATCTTCCCCGTCAATTTTCAATTCCATTAATATCACCCACTGATGCCTCAGCTCAGCCCACCTGCCAGACTTGATTTGTGCCAGCCTTCCATTTCTACTCTCCAAACTGCAACATGCGAAGTTATGCTCACTGTGCTTTCAACTCCTGTTAGCCATCCTTGCAGCCCTACTTTAGTTCTTTAATGCTTCCAATTTAAAATCATCTTGATTATTGCAAGAAATCAAAAAGGATGACACAGTGGCAAGCATTTGGCATTGCTGCTACACAGCTTCAGCAACCAGGGTTCGATCCAGATCTCAGGTGCCATTTTGTGCGGGTTTTACACATTCTCCCTTTGATTGTCGAGTTTCCTCCAGCATCTTCCCCACCATGCTGGTAGATCGACTGGCAATTGGAAATTGCAGGTAGATCCAAAATGCTGGAGTAACTCAGCGGGACAGGGGCCATCTCTGGAGAGGAGGATTGGGTGACGTTTCAGGTCGAGACCCTTCTTCAGACTGATGTCAGGGGAGGGGGCGGGACAGACATAGAACGTAGTCGGAGACAGTAAGACTGGTGGGAGAACTGGGAAGGGGGAGGAGATGGAGCAAGAGGGAGAGCATGGGCTATTTGAAGTTAGAGAAGTCGATGTTCGCACCGCCAGGGTGTAAGCTACCCAAGACTGCTCGTTTAGATGAGTGACAGGAGAACGTTAGGAGGTTGCTGATATGCAAGAATGAATAGGTGGCAGGGAAATAAGTGGAGGAATGGGATTACTCAGAGAACCAGCTCAATATTGAATTATATAACAAGGTAACTTGATTTCTGCGTCAGTCACCAATTTGTTACAATAGTTCAATATTTAATCCTCCTCTCTACCCCCACTCTTCCTCTGGGTTTGAAGAACATACCTAGTTGGAACTGCCAGTTCTCCTTATGCCCCCAAAGGGGTCATCATTCAGAAATTCCAGCACAGCAAGCAGAGCTGCATGGACAGATAATGAAAACAAGGAACTGGATTTAAGAGGATGGAAAAATAAACAAGTTTACAAGGTAAAAAGAGATTCAGTGGGCATGTGATAGATGTCAGTGAATTGCACAGCCTCGGGGACATGGTTTAAGAGGAGATTAGAAGTCCAAGGCTGGAAACAGAAAAGAACATTGGAAACAAGTTAAATATAGTTCTCTGGGTCAGGCCAGAAGCAGGAGAAGTCAATGCAAACAGAGAGTTGGAAAGAGAGTAGAACTTCGCCTCTGCCTCTTTTATTTGTTGAACCTTTTTCTTAACTGCTAAAAAAGCAAGTGAAAACAGAAGATGCTAAAAGTACAGGGAAAGAGTGGGTTGTCCTTTCAGAATTATAACTGTTCAACATATGAAAGTTTAACAACCAGAAATGTTAATTATACAGGGCCCTCCGTAATGTTTGGGACAAAGACCCATCATTATTGCCTCTGTACTCCACAATTTGAGATTTGTAATAGAAAAAAAAAATCACATGTGGTTAAAGTGCACATTGTCAGACTTTAATAAAGGTCATTTTTATACATTTTGGTTTCACCGTGTAGAAAGGGGGGGGGGGGGGGGAGAAATAGAAGAACCGGAATCAAAAATAATGAAACCCTTCTCGCCCCCTTCCAGTCCCTAGCCAACCCCATCCTCTACAGGTAGATACTGCCAGACTATTTGCTTTGTAGAAGAATTGTATTTCATAGAAATTGATAGAAATTAGGTGCAGGAGTAGGCCATTCGGCCCTTCGAGCCTGCACCGCCATTCAATATGATCATGGCTGATCATCCAACTCAGTATCCCGTACCTGCCTCCTCTCCATACCCTTTGATCCCCTTAGCCACAAGGGCCACATCTAACTCCCTCTTAAATATAGCCAATGAACTGGCTTCACCTACCCTCTGTGGCAGAGAGTTCCAGAGACCCACCACTCTCTGTGTGAAAAAAGTCCTTCTCATCTCGGTCCTATAGGATTTCCCCCTTATCCTTAAGCTGTGACCCCTTGTCCTGGACCTCCCCAACATCGGGAACAATCTTCCTGCATCTAGCCTGTCCAACCCCTTAAGAATTTTGTAAGTTTCTATTTCAGGGAAGGTAAGACTTGTCAGCGCACTAACATTGGAACATAGAACAGTAGAAGAACAGGCTCTTTGACCCACAATGTCGGTGCCAAACTTGATGCCACAATGAACTAATCTCATTTGCCCACACTGCTTCAATAAATATAAAACAATCGGACCTGAAGACAAAGCATCAATCTGAAACATTAACTGCTTTTATAATATGAACATAAATGCTGTCTGACCTGTTGCCTATTTATAACATTTTATTTATTCGATTTCCAGCAACTGCAGTTTTATTTTGCTTTTCAAAATTCCTTACTCACCAGGTTCAATAGCCAGCTGGGCTGAACTCATGATATAGAATGACTGCAAAGACTGATAAATTGAGTTTGACCTGAAATCGTAACTCTGCTTGTATTTCCGCAGATGGTGCCTGATCCAATTGATTTGAGAAATTGGTTGGACTGTCATTTCTCATGGATATCCTCATTCTTTTGGGAACGGGGGTTCCCCTTATCTGTTATATATAAGGCTCTCACCAGGATCTCCTCTATATCCCGCAGCTCTGCTCTTACTCCCCCCTCCCCCATATTCGTAACAAGGACAGAGTCCCTCGTCCTCACCTTCCACCCCATCAGCCGTCGCATACAACATATAATCTTCCAACATTTTCGCAACCTCCAACGGGATCCTACTACTGGCCACATCTTCCCGTCTCCACCCCTTTCTGCTTTCCGCAGAGACCGTTCCCTCCGTAACTATCTGGTCAATTTCTTACCCAAACCACCCCCTCCCCGGGCACTTTCGCCTGCAACCGCAGGAAATGCAACACTTGTCGCGTTACCTCCCCCCTCAACTCCATCCAAGGACCCAATCAGTCTTTCCAGGTGAGGCATAGGTTCACCTGCACCTCCCCCAACCTCATCTACTGCATCCGCTGTCAACTTCTCTACATCGTCGTGACCAATCACAGGTTCAGCGATCGCTTTGCTGAACACCTCCTCTCAGTCCGTTAACCAACCTGATCGGCTGGTTGTTCAGCACTTCAACTGCCCCTCCCATCCCCAATCTGACCTTACTGTCCTGGGCCTCCTCCATTGCCATAGCGAGGCCCAGCGCAAATTGGCAGAACAGCACCTCATATTTCGCTTGGGTAGTTTACAACCCAGCGGTATGAACATTGACCTCTCTAATTTTAGATAGACTTCTCCCTCCTTCCTTTCCTTCCCTTTCCCCTTCCCATTTCTCCCACTGTCTTCGCCTACTTCCTTTCTTCCCCCCCCCACCAACATCAGTCTGAAGAATGGTCTAAACCCGAAACATCACCTATTCCTTCTCTCCATAGATGCTACCTCACCCTCTGAGTTTCTCCAGCATTTTTTGACTACTGATTTTTCCAGCATCTGCAGTTCTTAAACATTTCTCATAGACAGTTCTTAATAGTATCAAGATGGAGACACAAGCGACTGCAGTTGCTGTAATCTGAAGCAAAGAATAATTTGTTGAAGTATCTCAGTGGGGCAGGCGGCATCTGTGGGGTCAAGGAGGTAGTCAACATTTCAATTTGAGACTGTGCATCATCAATAATATTATCTGGATAATTGTGATGATTTAAAACTATGGAGGGATAAAGCCACTTCTTTGATATGGTCTGACCATTTAGGTTCATGGAATGGAGGGTCAGAAGGCCAACTGAACATGTAACAAGTGGCAAAAGGAGAAGAAGAAGTTAACAAAGGCATCTGCTAACTGCTTACAAAAAAACATTGAGGCTCAGTGCCAATTCTTATCTGATAATCACTCAAAGTAGCTCAGATGTTCCATTGTATTAAAACACAGGTTATGGTTTATGGTTCATCCAAACTGAAAGTATAATTGAAGACCATAGGATCTAGAGAGTAACTGAGCAGATACTGAAGAGAATGATCCAAATAAACACTTGTGAAATGCAGAAGAGGACTAACCTCTGGAAATTATAATATTAGTCATTCAAGGAATGCCAAAAGACATCGGCACCAGGTTCAAACCATGCTGCTTGCTAAAATCCACGCAACGTTGAGCGGATCCAATAAAAGCTGAATCAACACTGTCCCAAATCTAACCTTCAACGAAGCCCCACAGCATAAAATACAGCTCTCCCCGGGCAAAGAATGACCTGACCAGCAGTAATCTAACTTTATGCAAATTCTCCTATTCATTTTAAAAACATTTTTCCAAGTTAGTAATAATAACAAAAGTTTCACAATATTCATAGGTGACTGGATGCAGAATATATCCCAATTATGGGTGATGTTAGAGTGATTATTTAATGAAATGAAAGAATTTTAGTTCATGAATGACTAATCACATGTACCAATCTGTGCAATAGAAAAAAAGCGCAATATTAAAAAAGCGCATCTATCCAGATTAGCAGGGAAAATGTGACAAAAAGACTGTTAAATCATTAAGAATGCTGATTGTTGGTTAAAAATCCAATATTATGAAGTACTTAATATTATGTTTAAATTAACACACACTCATTTCTTAATACTGAGAATGAATCTGTTTGATATTTGCATTATCGTAGGAGAGGAACTAGCTACAAAAGAATCAGAATCAGACTTTATTCGCCAAGTATGTTTTGCAACATACGAGGAATTTCATTGGCCAGGTCAGTCATACAATTAAAAGCAACAGATCACTCAAAAACACATTTTAACATGAATATCCACCACAGTGACTCCTACACATTCCTCCCTGTGATGGAAGGCGAAATAAAGTTCAAGTCCTTCCCTTAGTTCTTCCTCAGTCGCGGGCCTCGAGCCCCCTTTGACGGGTTGATCTTGACTCCTGGAGCCGGCGGCATTCGGGCCCTCCGCGTCGAGGTGATCAGCTCCTGCATCGGGGGGTGATGTCAGCTCCCGCACGGCAGGCGATCAAATCTCGCGTCGGGGCTGGTCGAGCCTTCCGCGACGTTGGAGCTCCCGACTCGGCCTCACCCGAGATTGCGAACCCTTGGTGTTGATTCCACGGTGGTCGCGATCCCAGGCAAGGGATCAGCTCCGATGTTAAATCCGCGCCCCGCGGTGGGGCTCACGACAGTCCGCGGAGGTTTCCAGCTCCAGCGATGGTAGGCCGCAGAGCCCGGAGAATGTGATCCGAAAATTGATCACATCTCCGGGAAGGTAGGAACTTGTCAAAAAGTTTCCCCCGATCCCCTCACCCCTCCCCCCACATAAAACAAACCGAAGAACATTAAAACATAAACTTTTAACAAAAAGAGTGAAAAGACGAACAGATGCCGGTGGAGCTGCCATCTCCCTGGCGGTCTTTTGGAGAATGGAGAAATTGCTACTTAAAGGAAACACAAGGCCATGATCCCAATTGAACTTTTACTTGAGAGTTATTGTAGGAATCCTGCAACACTGACTGGCCTCACAATTCTCCACAAGGAACTGCGGATTTTAATCTTGCCTCGGTGGACAAGCAGAAATGGAATTCCAAGCAAGGGCCAGACACTTCCTTTACGTAGCAGACTACATAATTCAGAACTAGCAGTTAAAGTGAATCAACATTAACAGAAGGATCCCCAAAGGTGAGTCGATATACAATGGCCAATGGCACTCTAGAAGACCAGCATGACTGAAGACCTTATACAGCACGGAATAGAGTCCTTTGGCTCACCATGTCCATGCTGCATCCATGCACATGTTAGTAATTCAACTGCTTCTCTCGAAACCTCTTAAATGTTGAGATTATCTGTCTTAAACTACTTTTAGATTGTACGAAATGTTTCCTCACTCAAAGCTGTGCTCTCGACTTTTAGATAACTCTGACAAGGGGTAATGTATCATCTACTTGGGCCTTTTTATGCCCCTCTTGATGTTGCATACCTGTAACAAGTCGCTCCTCCGCGCGCACACACACACACACACACACACCTCCCCCCCCCCCCCTCCAAAATAAAGATTAGCAACTGCTTTAAACAGGGAGGATTAGAAGTAGCAAATCATCATGGGTTAATCACCAAAGGCAAAACGCTGCAATGCCAGAAACATAAAAATATAAGTGCTAGAAATACTCAGCTGGACAGGTGGTAACTACTGAGAGAAACAGAAATCAATGCTTCACATTGATGTTGTAAAAGAAGCTGAAATGTTAACTCTAATTCTTTCTCCTCACATGTGTCCGATCTGTAGTATGCTTCCAGCATTGTCTGTTTTTGTAACTACCAGAGCCTGTTGTGGACTCCTGAATGCTTTCAGCATTCTGAGGGACTACTTAGCTTGTTCAGCAAAGAGGCACAAAAACTGTCCAATAAGAGAGCGGCTAGATTGAAACTAAGCAATCCCTTTAGTGAGTTCAAAAATAACAAGTTGATAAATGGGAAATACATCACACCCTTAGGTTTAACCACTGGAGGAAAAGCATTCCAATGCGGGAAACATTTTAAAATTTAAAATCCAATTTAAAATGTAGAACAATCACAGCAGCAGGTGTGTGATTATAAATTTATTAGCTGTCTGTCCAAAGGTATCAATTTGTACAGGGAAGGTAGACAAAAATGCTGGAGAAACTCAGCGGGTGAGGCAGCATCTGTGGAGCAAAGGAAATAGGCAACGTTTCAGGTCGAGACCCTTCTTCAGACAATTTGTACAGGGATGTTGGTCATTATCTCTCTCGAGTACCTCATCCAAATGGACATGCTGCAAGTTCCAGCTGGCAAACTCCACACAAATCATCAAACAGAGCCTCTACAGCCAATCTAAAATAACCACCCAACATGTACATAAAATTGCACGAGCAGGAATCACTAAGTATAGATCAGGCGAGGTAGAGGAACACTAACAAGACAGAGGCGACAAAATCATGCAATTGTCGTGACTCTACTGTAAGAAATGTCCTAGACATTTAATAGGAAACTCAGTGTCAAATTTGTGGTTTGATTTTGTCAGAGAGGATGACCAAAAGCTTGTCAAAAGAGGACATTTTAAAGGCCATCTCGAAAGATGAGATTTTAAAACACAAATGTTAAAAGCACTAGAGCTAATAAAGGAATAGCTAATAAAGGCACCATAGACACACGAGTTTTGGATTGGATGGGATATCGGAAGCTGTCCAAGACAGGAATGGAAGGATGGGATTAGAGTTATGAAGGGCATAGATTGAGAGTTTCAATGAATGAGCTAAGAGAACCGAGCATGTTAATAGCATAATATTCACTCCACCGCCACAGTGCCTGTGCTGGAAATCACTGCTATAAAAATATTTACATTAAAGGTATTGGAAAATTCAACAGTACTGAAATTTGTTGCGCGCTTTTGTTCAGAGTAATCAAAGTGTCTGGAGTAATAACAAAGAGACAACAGAAATCCCAGAAAATAACTGCACCTCAAAAAATTGGCGAATTGCAGAGTGAAGCGTTAATCAGCTGCTGTCTTGCTTTCTCATGTCTCGGTCAAACTGGCTGTTATTTTAGACTGTATTTTCATTTAAATGCTAGATGTATACCTTATTAAGTTCCTCGATTCTTCGGATTAAGAAAGGATTGCTTGATGAATTCTCAAAGTAGACGTAATCTGGAAATGAAAAAGATCTTCAGTTATTGACAGTATACTTAAGCTCTTCATTTTCCTCTTCCTGTGTCCTTAATGCAATGTAACAGTAATCATCTGATTGGAGCGTTAGGTGAAAGGGGAGAAGGGTCAGCACTACTTTCATTACTAACGCTATTTAACAATAATCTACAGCAAGTACCTTCTAAGAGGCACAAATGTCACAGTCATGTCCTCCAAATTAAATTATTGGAAGTTCATCATTACTCCTGCAAATATATTCGCAACCATACCTACTTGTACTTCATTCTAATATTACGCAGCCCAAAATAAACTCTGCCGTTTCTAAGGATATAATAATCAAACTGCCGGGTGGGTGCTGATTTTAGACAGGCACAGTTATTGTGGACCACAATCCTAACTGCGGAACCAGAAGGTTATGGCACTGGAGAAAGATACTTCATCCATCATGCTTGTGCAAGCTGTAACTAGCTGCGCCATCTAGCATAACCTTAGTGTGTAGGAAGGAACTGCAGATGCTGGTTTACATCGCAGATAGGCACAAAATTTGGCAGCTGATGGCAAATTTGACTTGAAGTCTGAAGAAGTGTCTCAACCTTAAACGTTACCCATTCTGACTCTCCAGAGATCAAGTCAAAGTCAAACAAACTTTATTGTCATTTAGAAATACATTGATATATGCAGTTCCAAACGAAATTACGTTGCATTTGGCTCCCTGTGCAACACAATAAATTAACCGAAGGATAGGTATGTATGAAAAGGATAAATAGACAATAGTGGCAGCCCATTTACATGGCATTCAGGAGTCTGATGGCTCGTGGGAAGAAGCTGTTGCGGAACCTTGATGTTCTGCTCCTCATGCTGCGGTATCTTTTTCCCGAGGGCAGCAGAGTGAACAGTCCGTGATGGAGATGTGTGGGGTCCTTTATGATACTGCTGGCCTTAGACACACAGCGTTTGGTCGCAATATCCCCGATTGAGGGGAGATAGGTCCCGATGATTTTTTCCGCTGTCCTCACCACTCTCTGCACAGACTTCCAGTCAGAGGCTCTACAGTCCCCAAACCAGGGGATGGGGATTACAGTTAATGGGGATACTGAGTTGGATGATCAGCCATGATCATATTGAATGGCGGTGCAGGCTCGAAGGGCCGAATGGCCTACTCCTGCATGTCCCGCTGAGTTACTCAGACACATTTTGTGTCTATCTTTAGCATAACCTCAATTTTGAGTTCAAACACAGAAGGAAAAGATGCGTACAGGGGAGCCGTGCAGCATAAAACTGGAACTACTTTTGGCCTTAAGGTGATACTGATAGCACTTTTCAGGCACACAGACAGTTCATGGGTTACGCAAGGGTTTTGTTCCCGCTGAGTTTCTCCAGCACTTTTGTCTATCTTTTGTTCCTGAGAATAGTCTTTCAGGCAATTTGCCACGAGTCAGAAGCATCTGTTTTCTATAGCTACCAATATTTCTTTGATTTTATCAAATATTCAACCTGTCTCCATCAATAATTAACCAATGGAATATATATATATATCCAAAAAAAGGACAAAGTGCTGGAGTAACTCAAAGGGTCAGTTAACGGGTATACTGGGGATGGGGATTACAGTTAATGGGGATACTGAGTTGGATGATCAGCCATGATCATATTGAATGGCGGTGCAGGCTCGAAGGGCCGAATGGCCTACTCCTGCACCTAATTTCTATGTTTCTATGTTAACCTGGAGAACATGGAAAGGCAACCTTTCAGGTCAGGACCCTCCACCAATCTGAAGAACGGGTTTATGGAAATTCGATCTCAAGTAAATTCTCTCAGAAATTTTCAAATATATATTTTTTAGGATAGAAATAACAATAAAATGTTATTTGCACCTCTTCAATCCTCTAGCTAGACAATTTACAACTCTTTAATCCTGTTTCACAACTTCGGTGTGTTCATCTCTTGCCTTTGTCCAACTATCTGCCTATCAACCCCCAACCCCCCTGTGTTCTGCCATATGACCTGCCATACATTATCCTGCCCCTCTTCACTTCTAGCTTTCTTTCCTCCCACCACTGCAATCAGACTGAAGAAGGGTTTCGACCTAAAACGTCACCTATCCCTGTTCTCCAGTGATACGGCCTGACCTGCTGAGTTACTCCAGCATTCTGTGTCTTTCCTTGGTAAACCAGCAGTTATTTGTTTCAACAAAAAAAACATTTGGATAGAACAAGGCAATGGCAATAAATGAGCTTGCAACCGATACACACAGGTCAAGAA
This sequence comes from Raja brachyura, assembly GCA_963514005.1. The sequence goes on along the minus strand of OY740819.1, from coordinate 16,564,926 downwards.
CAAATAGGCTAAAAAAAGGTTCCTTTTCCATGATTTATGAATATTCGCTATAATAATAATGACTCCTTAGGGTAAATATCCATGATCTGCAGAGCTGTTTTTCAGCAAAATGACTAGCACAGCACTCTCTGTGAATAGGAATGCATTGTACTAAAATTCCCAGAATTTCACTAAGTCTTTGCAATTTATAAAATGTCACTTAACATGTTTTCCAGGAATGCATCCCTTTCATAAATCACTTTCGCCATTAAACACACTACGAAAAATTCATAGCATAAATCCACGTGAATAGATTTTTTCCCCATTAATTTGGCTCTGCCTGCTCTGAGAATATTCACCATACAAAATGTTTCTGTTATTCAGCAGCAATTTGATCAATAGAATTGATAAAAATGGATCTTTCCCTTTAAAATGCAGGCACCAAATGACAAGCACACTTCCAGAGTCAGGGACAGTTTCTTCGCAGCTATCAGGCAACTGCACCATCCTGTGCTACCATCTACCTCAGTGGAGACCCTTTAATTGGACTTTACCTTGCACTAAACATTATTCACATAATTCCCATTATCGTGTATCTGTATACTGTAGAGGGCTCGATTGTAATCATGTATTGTCTGTCTGCTGGCTGGTTAGCACGCAACAAAAGCTTTTCACTGTACCTCGGTACACATGACAATAATAAACTAAATACTAAACAAGCTCTTTGGCAACAGTGGCCAAAACTTCACCCAAGTCACTCTTTCACACAAATATTCACCAATTGACTGGAGGAGACATGACGGACAATCAAAGCCAATGCCAATAAAATGAAATTCATATCAGAGTGCGCCTCAGTATTTGCTCTTTACCCTGAATGTGCAGGCCAATCATAGTCGACAACACAACTGGCATTTCTACAGAGCAGACTCCCAACGTACTGATGAAGGGTTTGTTTAAGAAGGAACTGCAGATGCTGCAAAATCGAAGGTAGACAAAAATGCTGGAGAAACTCAGCGGGTGAGGCAGCATCTATGGAGCGAAGGAAATAAGCAACATTTCAGGCCGAAGAAGGATTTCGCCCCGAAACGTTGCCTATTTCCTTCGCTCCATAGATGCTGCCTAGCCCGCTGAGTTTCTCCAGCATTTTTGTCTACCTACTGATGAAGGGTCCTCCTTTTCACAAGTATTGTCTGACCAGGTTTAAGCATTTGGGCTTTTTGTTTGGCATTTATATAGCACTTCTTACCAAAAACCCAATGCACTACATAGGAGCAGATTTGGTGAGGATTTGATTGTAAAATCAAAGACGAAAATCACAAAAAGACATTAGAGGAACAAGCAAAGCTGGAAGAGTCTTTGGGCTGAGAATGTGGTGACATTAGAGGAATCAAGATACAGGTTTTAACCTGGCTTCTCTGCGCTCAGGATTTTAGATATGTTCATAGTTCCTAACTGGCTGTTTGTCCGATTGAGTCTATGCTGGTTCTCAGAGAAATCCCTGCAATCCCTTTTGCCAATCAATCATTTCTTTCTATGACATTTCCCTATAAAATCTGCCCCTCCCCTGATTCTCCTTCCATCCATCCAATAAGAGCCAAGCAGCCTATTCACCCGTCAACTATCATATCTTTGACATACAGGAGAAAACTACGGCATCTCAGGAAAACATTCAAACACCACAAAGTCATAACTTGAGGTGTCGCAGCTGAACTCCTGTCCCTGTAGCTGTGAAACAGTTGCACTACCTGCATCACCATTGTGCCCTCAATTATTGGGTTTTTTTTATGGGGGGAGGGGGGGGGATTTGAGGGTGTTGGGGATTTAGTTTGGAGATACAGCATGTAAACATTCCCTGTGGCCCACTGAGTAAATGCCAATCATCGATTATCCATTCACACTAGTTTAGTTATCCTGCTTTCTTACCCACTCCCTACACATTATGGACAATTTACAGAGGCCAACTAACCTACAAACCTGCAGGTCTTTGTGATGTGGGAGGAAACCAGAGCACCCGGAGGAGATACACATTGGCACAGGGAATGTGCAAACTCCACACAAACAGCATCCAAGGTCAGGATCAAACCCAGGAATCTGGCGCTGTGAGGCAACACTGTGGTTCACCAAAGTGCCACCCTTAGGAGTCACATTGTTTTAATGATTAGAAAGAATGATATCCGGGAATACACTGAAAGTCCCTAGCATGTGACTTTGAAACCTACTTATTGTCCTTAGCAGACATCCTAGTTGGGACAAGAGGCAAGCTGACTATTTCTCTACACGGTTTGGTTACTTGTTGGACTAGCCATCTTCAGCATCTGGTTTCAGGATATCTCACTTTCCTTTCATCATTCCCATACGGATTATATGGCCATCGTTTAATCCCAAAAGTCCAATAACAATTGTGAATAAACTCAAATGCATTATTCACATTGTTAGTACGCTAATTATGCAACATATCTGTAATCTTCTATTTTGAACTGAACAATGGAAATTTCACAGAAATAAAGCAGGAAATACATCTAACACTATTCTGAAAAGTGTTAACAAGATTCAAAACAAAGCGCCTTAGAATTCCAGGTGCAGAGAACAGAATGGAACTACAAAATGGATACAATGGATTTTGTTGTATGAAGAGAATCAACTTCCAATGAATCAATGACCCGGCTGATAATTACTGCCTAATCAATAGACGTGATAATTAGATTATCTGTTACACATCACACGTGGGCTGTGTGTCAACCCATGTAAGAATTATCTGCTTTATTTTTCACATTGCAATAATGGAAACACTCCCCTAGAATATAATTCGTTAAAATGCACTTTTACATCCCCTTTTTCCTCACAAGCCCCTCAGAATTTAGCTTTGCAAATCTAGTGTGTGATGAAGCCAATAAGAGGCCAGATTCTTCAACAATTGGGGTGGGAAGTGGTCAACAGGACAGATGGCTGGGTAGATGGAGGTGGTGAAGAGGCGGTGGGAATCTGTGTGCTCCCTAAACATTGATCAGAGCTTCTCAATATGATCTTGTACGATCCTTCCCCACTTTCAGCAATGAACAGTTATAGATTTCCAGGTATCAGAAGCCATTTTGCAATTCCACCCTCCTCCCCACTCCTCAACTAGCTCCGAGTGCACCCTTGAATGTTTCCTGAAGGTCTGAAGAAGGGTCCTGACCCAAAACATCCATATTTTCCTGGCCCGCTGAGTTACACCAGCACTCCTTGTCTTTTGATGCCTTGATTTTTTTTCTTGTGTTCACCTGACAATCTTTTCAGAACTATGAACAGCATTCCTGCTTTTGAAATATGATGTCAGACATTTGAAGGACAATAGGGCCTAACTGCTGGGGATATTGGCCAGAGAGAGGAACACTCTTGTTGGTTTGCTATTTCTTCAAGAAGATTTGAAGAATTTTCTGGAGACAGCCTTGATGGCACCTTTCAAATGCTTTGGAGGTGGTCCACGTTAAAAAAAATATTCAGAAGAACAAAGATCATTGCTACTTAGTAGACCATATGTTTTGTGCTAGGTCTAATATCTTGAGCTTGTTTTCAGAGAATACACAATCACGCTGAGGAAAATAACCATTCCTGCGACAGAGCTTAAATAAAGAATTCAGCATCTCCAGCTCCCATCAATTTTAAACTCACCGCTGAGCAACAACGATCTGATGCAATTACAACATCATTTCTGCTGAGTACCATATCAGGAATCATGTATTGTCATTCCGCTCACTGGTTAGCACGCAACAAAAGCTTTTCACTGCACCCCGGTACACGTGACAATAAACTAAACTCAACTCAGGAAAGGGCAGGCAGCATACAATGTTTCTGATCAATGACCTTGATGATGCAAAGGTCTAATACACTACTCTTCATTGTTTCCAATAAGTTAATTTGTGTTCCCATAATGAAAATGTAACTACAAACAATTAATCAAGAAATATCCTAATATTTGAGTTCATCAGGAAAGAGTCATTTCTGTTTTCAACAGTGAAGGTTCCGCTTTTGTCTTCACCAAAGGAATTAATCCAGTGATGCTTCACAGAACCAATTATAATTGGCCCACTACTCCACACTGAGGATGAATGACATTTGCAGGACATGTACTCAGAATGTCATCAGAACGTGCACTTAAGATAGCAATGACATGGTAACCTGACGGAAGAAGGAAAATAGGCCGACCAAAACTCACATGGAGGCGAACATTCCAGAAGGATCTGGAAGCCGAGGACGCAAGCCTATCGAGGGTGGAAGACATTGCACATAACTAAACAGAATGGCGAAATGCACTCAACAGTGTGGGAGGAACTAAGTCTAATCCACACTGAACATCAAAAAACAATTTACACTAATCCTACAATTTTTTTCTCCCTGTATTCTCATCAACTCCTCCCAGATTGTATCACTCAGTTGCACATAATACAATTTGCAATAGCCAACTACGATAGCCACCCTCACATATTTGGGATGCCAGCGGAAACTCAAGGACCTGGGGGAAACCCACAGTTACAAGGAGAATATACAAACTCCATATGAACAGCCCTGAAGATCATGTTTGAATCTAGGTCTTTGGAGCTACAAGGCAGCAGCTCCACTGGCTGCTGCCACTAGCCACCCTGTTTCGGAGAGCAAGAAAAGAGCTGGTAACTGCCTTGGTTGGTCACCTATCGGCCTGTCTCTGCTGGTACCTTAAGAACTAGGGGCTAGTGGAATCAAGGGATCTGGGGAGAAGGCAGGCACGGGTTATTGATTGGGGACGATCAGCCATGATCACAATGAATGGCGTTGCTGGTTCGAAGTTTCTAATAAAGATCTTGTTTAAGAAGGAACTGCAGATGCTGGAAAATCGAAGGTAGATAAAAATGCTGGAGAAACTCAGCAGGTGAGGCAGCATCTATGGAGCAAAGGAAATAGGCGTTTCGGGTCGAGACTCTTCTTCAGACATAAAGATCATGGCATTCACCCTCTTGAATCTGCTTTGACAGTCAATAAGACGCTGCTTCTGAAATCCACTTTATTAAATGACCACAATCTATTGCTTTAAAAAGGTAACGGGAAATTTATAAGAACCAGTCAAGCTCTTTTCTCATCTCCAAGATTTTGACTGCACACAACTTTCCCAATCCCCAAATCCACCTCTAGTCCTGTATCCAGAAATCCATCAGGTTTTCCCACGAACGGAACATCCATTCATACGCCTTTGGAATGGAGCATCGCAAACAGTCACAGCTGCCTGCATTAGGTTTTCACAGATTTACTCCAGGACCATGTCCCAACCAGAGGAAGCAATTCCTCACCAATCTACCCATCACATCAAACTCCAGTAGAATTTTCAATATTTCAATGCGGGTTGTCATTCATTCTTCTTCAACGAGCTTACATGGCAATCCTCCACACTCTCTTTTCATCAGATAAATCACTCATGTCACACCACCTCCAAAGGAAGTATATTCTTCAGACAGACACAAAATGCTGGAGTAATTCAGCGGGTCAGGCAGCATCTCCAAAGAAATGGATAGGCGATGTTTTGGATTGGGTCCGTTCTTCAGATGACTTTGAAGTATATTCTTCTTCGAGTAAAGCAACCAAAATTACAGAATGTTCCACTGTACCTCAGAGTCAAAAATCACACAACATTGAAAAAGCCCGCTCAGCCTGATGTGTCCACTCAGTTTTCAAAAGCCTATCTACACTAGTCCTTCTTTCCTCCTGTTCAAGGTGTTCTAGGTCATAGTTTTTCAAATGCTCATCTACTTCCTCAGACAGTGTGGTCCAGATTCCAAAGACCCCTGGATGGAAAAATATATATTCCTCTGATTCCCAGCCCTTATCTTAAACCTATTCCTTCTGGTAATGGACATCTCTGCTAAAGGAAACAAGTTTTTCAATGTTCACCTTACTTTTTGAATACCTCAATCAGGTCTCCCCAGGCCTTCCCTGTTCAAAGAAAAACAAATCCAACCTATCCAGTTTATCCTCATAGCTGAAATGCTTTATCCGAGGCAACGCTATCCAGAGGATCTCATCTGCAATCAGACTTCCTTATTCTCAAACCATCTTGCAATGTACCCAACAACTTGTGTACTTCGTGTTTCTGCTTTTCATAAACATCTCACTGTGAAATATTATTTTTAGGGCTGCATCCTTGGTGAGTGTGGGCCATTGCCTGGCACTGTGGTATCTGCTCCATCTGTTGACAGACTGTCCAAATACTACAGTTTACCTCATCGCCTTTCGTTGCAAGTGATGTATACTCTAGGATCCGGTTACATCAAATTATCTCTGGATTTGAAACCTGTGCAATCTCGTCTTCCAGAGCTGCACAGGTCTCAACCCCATTGATTGCTTTATGTTAACAAATTCACCGAGTCGAAGAGCGTCGTAGTTTGTAGCCAAGCAAAGAGGGGGAGTCGGCAGCGCGTGCAGTTTGCTTTGAAAAGTACTAGCACTCTTTAATTTTTTATAGAGGGTACTCCGTAAGCAATGTAAGTCTCTGTTATTAATAATGCACCAAACAGCAAAACCTCCAAATCCTGCCACACTGCTGAGGAGTGAACAAAATCTAATCTGCCAGAAATTCAAATGATCACAGCAGTCAATAAAAACAATTTTTTTAATTTAAATTTAGCAAGAGGGAGATTGAATGCAAACGAGATGCACAAGGTCCGGCCCTGTCAACGTTATAGCGGATAATCAAGGAGGAAGGTAATGCTGAAACAAAACCATCAATACTCAAATTAAAAGAACACCCTCAACATTCAAAACGACATCCAGTGTAAAGATTGGGCAAAACTAAAGATTAACTCCACATTCAACCCTATCTAAAAACGCTGCAAATTAAGAAACAAATCAAAAGCAGCATGAAACCAAGGCTTTTTGTGTCAAACCTTTTGGTTTGGGGAGAATAATTACAGCTATAGCTGATTGTTTCTGGACAGTGCATGCCCATGAACATCGACATGGACAATGTGTAGGAAGGAACTGCAGGTCCTGGTTTAAACCGAAGATAGACATAAAAAGCTGAAGTAACTCAGCCTTTAGAAACATTACCTATTCCTTTTCTCCGGAGATGCTGTTTGACCTGTTGAGTTATTCCAACTTTTTGTGTCAAATGACCTGAACAAGACTGACGCAGCTGCAATGTCAGTCAAGCCAATTCTCTGAATGGATCTGCCCATACCAACATGAAAAACTGCCAATTTGGTACAGTGCCAGAGAGCGGGCAATTCCTGGGCAATTATCCAAAGATGGAAAATAACATGCATTAAAAAACAAATATGAACTCACTGAACCAATAAGTGGAGTCTCCACAATGATGAATGTTACAATTGTAGATTTGTATGGGAAAACTGGCAATGAGTACAGGACTAGTACACATTGCACGACATGAGCATGGGCAAAGATAGCACGTCACAATCTCACAACCAGAAGCCATACAGTTGCTTGGGAATTTGAACCTAATGATGGGCAATAATGTATGGCTGCCCTGTTGCATGTACAGTCAAATAGACACAAAATGGGGTGGGAGATTGCAACCTTCACGTAGTCCGCCCTGTTTTGACGAATGCAATCAACCCGGCGTGCACAAACAATTAAGATCAAATAGAACAAGTTGTCCTACAACTTTAGGCTGTGCACACCATATGCAAGAAGAAGAAGACACAAAACGCTGGAGTAACTCAGCGTCACAGGCAGCATTTGTGGAGGGAAGGAATGGATGACGTTTCAGGTCGAGGCCCTTCCTCAAACATGTGCAGTGATGCAGATGAAACATTAAACCTCCATCCCAATCTGCTGACTCAATGTCAATGACCCTCCAGCGTCTTTTCCAATATTCCTCCTTCCACCCCAATCAGTTAGGCAGAATAGCTTGGTCACTGCCACTTGATTATTTTTCTGTGCACACAAGTTTCATTTGCTTACAAGTGGTCACAGCTCAATTTCATGATCAAGATGACCATAGGATTTGAAAGATGCATTGCAAATGTTCATCTTCCTTTGTCGTCCTCAAAAGAAATTCAGCTGTGCCACATCCATCTGTATAGCTCCTACCTCACAAACTAAATGTCCAACTGACTTAACTCCAAACGGATAGAGAAGAAACTGTGTACTGATTTGAAATGGTGCTTTCAGAGACAGCACAGCAGTGTTTAAGAATGAATCTGTGCCAAAGCCATGGAACTCAGTGTCAATTCTAACAAATTGTTAGAAAACACCAGATATTCTAATGCAGGGAATGGCTTTTACCCATCTACCCACCAGATCAGTCAATCCTTTCAATTCCACTGCTGTCTGTGATCACAGAAGTTCACAAAATACACACTTTCCACAGCATTGATTAGAAAAAGGCATCACATGACTAAATGAAAGGTGCTATCTACAAGACACGTGCCTATTCACAAAACAAGCTGCTCACTACAGTTCAAGATTTGCCCAGACATAAGACTTAAACGTTTTCATCTAACAAGATGACTTGTTTTTCCCCACTATGTTCTGACATGACAATTGGTTAGGATCCAGGAGGAAACACAAATGTAGTGGTAAAGGCAGATTCAATTGTAGCATTTAAAAGGAAGCCCGATTAAATATCTAAAAGGAAACAATCTACATTCTGTGGGGAGATGGAAGATGGGGTCTAACTGGCTACATTGTAGAAACAGTAGAGACTCAATGGCCTCCTTCAGCACGACAAGCAGTTTGTGGATTCTGAGAATAGAATCAGTTGCATTAAAAGATTTGCATTTATAGCGCACCATTCAGGAAGACGCCCCCCCCTAAAAATGTTTTATACCCAATCAAGTATTTCTTTTTACAACCGTCTTAGAAATGTCTTAATTGAACATTTATTTACATATAATAATTTTTTTTCCCATCTATCATTAGGAATTTTTATCAATAACTCTTGTTCCCAGTCCCTTCTAATTGCCTCGGTCGATGGTGTTTCTATATTTAAAATTATATTATATAAGTAAGATATTAAATTGCTTGATTCTGCCTTTCTATTCATTCCTTCCTCCAATAAATCTGGGGTTAGGGTTTGATATCCTTGTATATATTTCTTCAAATAATCTTGAATTTGAAGATATTTGAAATATTGATTATTTTTCAAATTATATTTTAGTTGTAATTGTTGGAATGATAAAAGTTTTCCCATATCATACATATCTCGCATTGTTTTAATTGCTAATCTTTCCCAATAGATATACGTTTTATCAATAATGGATGGTTTGAATGAGGGATTATTAGTTATTGGAGAAAGAAGCGATAATTTTCTTAATTTTAAAGATAATTTTATTTGATTCCAAATTCATATTATACTGTGAATAATTGGATTCTTCTTATATATTATATTGTTCAGTTTCATCGGGGAAAGAAGGATCGCTCCTATATTATAAGGGGAACCTTTTTCAAAGGTTTTCCTTTTTTAAAGAAGACATATTTGGGTATGACATACATTGGACCATATTCATGGCACATTTTTGCAAGTTACTAATGATAATATGTTACATACAGATAATTTTGTTATATCATAATAATTTCATTCCCAATAATTACATTTCTCACGTTATTTAATATCGCATGATAGAAACAATGTCAATGAGGAAAGAGGGGTTAGGGTCAATAGTGTTTTAAACTTTACAATAACATGGTTACTTTTCCCTGCGGGATTTTCAAAAACAACGGTCTTTTAATAGCTACAAGTTTATTTTTGTTGCAAGCTAAAAATACTAAATGCTGAATGTTACTCTGTTTAATACAGTACAAGTGTCAATGGAAGTAATAGCTTGACAATTTTAATGGCTACCCAGGGTGAAAATGGCAGGCTGTGTTCTTAAAAGACATTACCTACTGATTACTGCAGGGAGGTTACATGGAAATCTTTTTTGCACCCTAGACTCTCCCCACAACAGCTTTTTTCCTGCATGACAATTTCCAAAGTAACTTTTAAGTGGCTTTCTACTTCCCGATAAAAATTGTTACGAATAATTCAGCCCACTTAATACAAATAACATTCCCAAATTAATCAAGTGAAGAGTAATTAATCGTAATAAGCAGGAACCATGAAATTCTAACTCGTTGCAGCTTTGCAGTCACATTAACATGACAACACAACAAATAAATTTACAATAAACAATATTGCAATAAATTATCAGTTGTACTAGGTAACCAGATAATTTATTGTGTTATTGTTAAATTATTGTTTATTGTATTATTGTTCAATTGCATTATATCTAATTATCCTTATGGAAACACACATTATGGCAGAATGACCTGTACACGAGAGCTACATTGGCAGGCTGGCCATAAAGTGAAAACTCTTTGAATTCAAGCGAAAGTGATAAATTGGATTGATTCAACGGCAGGGCGCAAAGGATCAAGAATGACAGCACAATACTTTATCAAATTCCATCAGTAAAGCGATCTACGGACATGGTCCCCAAGATCACTTGATACATCAATACTGTTAAGGGGCATCCATGTTAGTAACTGTATACTTGACCCCGACATTTGTCCTTCCAAAGTGCAACATCTCACACTTTCCCAAACTAAACTCTACCTGCCATTTCTCTGCCCTACTGTTTCTGAAAACAAACCACTCTGCTCCGAGGACACTGATCTTGCTTGGAAGCCCATGTGGAAATATTTATTTAAATATAGTGATGTGGCACAACTGGACCAGCAATGGAGTTCAGAGTAGTCAGAAGAGCAAAAATGGACAAAAATGAACCACAGAAAAGAGTGATGCATAATGTGCAATTAATTGTGTCATGTAGTTGGTAGTATTCAGCAGGAAATGTTATTGGGAAAACTGTATGCAAGCAAAAATATTCTTAGAATCAGCCACTGTGCATCTTTACTGGGCTAATTACTTGTAATAATCCACCATTTACACTCACTCTCAGCATAACCCACGTGCCAATATGTACTGCACGTCCCAAGATTAATGGTCAATACACCTTTAGCTCCTAGAATAATTAGAATTGTACCTGCAAGCCAATTCTAGGCTTCTAACCATCCAATTTAAGGTTTTTCCAAACTAACTGTACAAAGTTACAGTAAACTAAAATTAGGTCTGGGTCAACTGTAAAGGAAGTGGACACCTTACAGAAGGACTATCCTCCTCAGGATAAACACCAATTTTTTTTTAGTCATCTGCCAACTTCCTAATCACACCCGCTACATTTTATCCAAACTATTAACATGTGATAAACAGCAGGGGTCCATGCCGATATGGTACAGTGCAGGTCACATACTTCCCATCACAGAGGATATCCTTTATACCACCCTGTGTCTCCAATTATAAAGTGAACTTGTGGATCGAATTTGAAAATTGTAGAAAGTTTAAGAATCTTGAGCTAATTACAATAAAGGGATAATGATTATATGTAATCTTGGGTAGATAGTGGATGCTCCCATTGGTCTACAAGCCTGCCGAAGATTCAGGGACACTTTTTTCCACAGCTGTTATCAGGCAATTGAATCATCTTCCCCACAAAGAGAGAACAGTGCTGAGCTATTATCTACCTAATTGGAGACTCTCAGACCAACTTTGATCAGACTTTACCTTGCAGTGAACATTATTCATATTATTCCCATTATCATGTAATTGTACATGGTGGATGTAATCATGTGTTGTCTCCCCACTGACTGGTCATCACATAACAAAAGCCTTTAACTTTACCTCACTACACGCAACAATAAAATCAACTCAACTCAAGATGCACCTCCAAACATACTCTTCCAACAAATCCTGGATTTATTTCCCATCTCACTTTGATCAAATTATTTTTGACAGAGCATCCAAAAGAAACCAAACATTTATTCAAGATTCAAGTTAATTGTCACATGTTCCAGAGAAGGGACAAGACAGACTGCTGGCAAGGCGGTCATGCCACCCGGTGGTTCAATATCTGGAATTGGCTTGGAACTTACAACTTGATGCTCTACCAGCTGTTGTATCATGATTTTGTATAGAAAATCATGAGAGGAATAGATGCACACAGAGAGAGAGATGCACAGAGTAGGGGAATCGACGACCAGAGGACATAGGTTCAACGTGAAGGGGAAAAGATTTAATAGGAATCTGAGGAGTATCTTTTTCACACAGAGGGTGGTGGGTGTATGGAACAAGCTGCCAGAGGAGGTAGTTGAGGCTAGGACTATCCCATCTCTTAAGAAACAGCTAGACAGGTACATAGATAGTACAGGTTTGGAGGGTTATGGACCAAGCGCAGGCAAGTGGGACTAGTGTAGCTGGGACATTGTTGGCCAGTGTGGGCAAGTTGGGCCGAAGGGCCCGTTTCCACACTATATCACTCTATGTCTCCATAACTCTATGACTTCATACTGAACACACTTGGAGGAAGCAAGGGAAAAAAAAATCATTGTCTACCAGTAGGGTCAGTAGGCTTACCAATGGCCATGCAGAGCTCTATTTGGGAATAAGATTAAATTCCAATCGGAGCAATTAGTCTCCCAATACTAGTAGGCTTCCATCAAGCCCACTTAGATAGGCTCCATTCATGAGTACCTTGACATTGAGAAGCTAGAAGTGTATTTTCAACCTCATCGCTGAAGTGAGGAAAACAAATACAATGAACATTACTGGGCTTGTTTTGTAACATGAGGAGGGCGATGAACAGATTCACATTAGAGCAACGCAGCAAAGGTGAGCTTTAAACAAATATATAACGGCACCCACAAAGCTATGTGCTAGCTTGCACAACAAAATTTAAATAAAACACAACCAACCCCCAGCAACCATGCAAACGTTTAATGTCACACTACTAGTTTGCCTACAGGGCTCACATGCCCACCCTCAGGGAACATTATATCCTGAACCACATGCCATGGTCTTGATTCAATTTGTTAAGACTAAGTCCATTCCACCAAGTCTCACCATAGCTGTCAAAGAGAACAATTTTCAACAATTCTTACCCAGTCAGAATCTTGCTACATTGTAAAGCAGCTTTATAAAATGCACAACAAATTCAGCAGTGAGTGAGGGCAACAAGGGCCGAGAATATGATGCAGCTCTTATTTTACTTCCACTTTTAACTGAAGTCAATGTTTTAAACAGTAGAGCTGGATATGCAATACACTGTCCATTTCTGATGCTATGGATTCTGGAAATTATACAATTATTCTTAATGAGCTGGTCTGTTCCAAAATGAGCATTTTGTTACATATTCGGCCTAAACATAGTACATTTTGAGTAGTCTAAGCCATTGGGCACAAGTCAGGTAGCCAGATATGATGGCCAAGCTGACCCAGCTATGAGAACTACCAAAACAAATTTGCAGATAGGGCTTTAAACTAACTAGAGGGTAGGGGGTGTGGTGACTGGATACTTAACAAATTGAAAAGAAATGGGAATGTAGTAGAACAGGATGATGAAGGGGAGAATATCAAAGTGTGTTGGAATGAAGCAAAAAACATAAGTAAAAGTATGTAACATATTTAATATGGCACAAGAAACAATTGTAAGAAAATAAGTAAAGCTTAGGTCTCTTCATTTGAATCTACGAAGCATTAACAATTAGATAGATGAGTTAACAGAAGAAATAGACACGAATATGATCAAATAGCTGTAATGGAGACATGTTTGCAGGGTGATCAGGACTAGGTGCTCAATATTCCAGGTTTTAAATATTTCAAACGAATAGCCCAAAAGGGAAGGGAGACAGGTAGATAATGAAAGTGAAATTATTTGAGTGGAGGCATTGAACAGCAAGGGAAAGAAGACAGGGAGGAATAATCCATACGCCGGCCTCTACAAGGGACAAAGGATAAAATAATGGAATATCAAAGTCATGCATGAAGAGAATTGCAGTAAGGATGGAAGAATTTAATTTGCATATTGATTGGGTAAATAAAACTGGCAGGGTACTCGGAAGAATTTGAAGAATATGCCAGGGGTTGCTTCGGAGAGCAGTATATTACAAACCTACCTAGAAATCGGCTATTTTAGATTTATTCATGTGGAACGAGAAAGGATTAATACGAAATGTTGTGTTTAAGGATCCCCTATGAAGTCGTGACAAAAGCACGGTAGAATTTCAGACACAGTTGGAGAGTGAATGACCCAAGTCTACAACCCGTATCTTCAACTTAAATAAGGGCAATTACAATCTTGTGAAAGTAGAGTAGGTGGACAGGGTTAGTAAGCTAAGAAATAGGCCAGTGAGATATTTAAACAACTAATTCTCAGCAGAACCCCATCCCAAATAGAAGAGATTCCGTGAAAAAAGGCAACCATCTATGGTTAATAAAGGTTGAGGATAATATTAAATCGAGAAGTAGCTGGGCTTCTGGTAGAACAGAGGATTGGAATATTTTTGGAAGAGAAAGAGTTAAAAAATAAAGTGAGAAAGGAGAAAATTGACTGAGAGAAAACTTGCATGCAATGTCCAAAGGAGCAATAAACGTTTCTACAGAGAGATATATATATATATATAAAGTTGCTAAAGCTATAGTGGGACCTCCGATGAATGAGGGAAGTTAATAGCTGGAAACAAGAAAATGGATTATACATGAAACATTTTCTTTTGCAACGGTCTTCATGGTGGAAGATACTGCAATAAACCAAATAACATACGTGTTAAAGAAGGAACTGCAGATGCTGGAGAATCGAGGGTTACACAAAAAGCTGGAGAAACTCAGCGGGTGGGTGCAGCAGCATCTAAGGAGCGAAGGAGATAGGCGACGTTTCGGGTCGAGACCCTTCTTCAGACCTTTTGTCTGAAGAAGGGTCTCGACCCGAAACGTCGCCTATCTCCTTCGCTCCTTAGATGCTGCTGCACCCACCCGCTGAGTTTCTCCAGCTTCAAATAACATACGTGCTAGTTTCAAAGAGTATGAAAGAACATGAAAATCGCAATCATGAGGGTCACGTTATTTGAAACACTGACTGGACTTACAGCAGACACATTGCCAGGACCCATAGGTTTTAAAGAGACAGTGGATGCACTGTTGACATTTTTCAATACTCTGTGAATTTTTGGACAATATCAGTTGACTGGAAACGGGAAATATGACTCTTCTTCAAGAAGGGAGGAAGACAAAAGGTGGGAAACCATATGCCAGTTAGTTTAAAATCAATTGATGCAATATGCTAGCATCAACAACTAAAAATAATAATCTAAACATTAAGTCAACAGAGCATCATGAAAGGTATGTTTAAGAAAGAACTGCAGATGCTGGAAAAATCGAAGGTAGACAAAAATGCTGGAAGGGTCTCGACCCGAAACGTCACTTATTCCTTTGCTCACCCTCACCCACTGAGTTTCCCGCTGCATCACCCGCTGGGTTTCTCCAGCATTTTTGTCTACCGATCATGAAAGGTATATTGTTTTCATCAAATTTGCAAGTTCTTTGATGATATAATAAGCAGAGTAGATACAGGAAAGATGTTGATGTGGTGCATTTAGAATTCCAAAGGTCTTTGACAAATTGCCATATAAAAGGCTGGTGCATAAGTTAAGAACTCATGGTATTGGAAGAAGTGTTACCATGGACTGAACATGTTCATCCAAACTTATTTCTAAACTCCAGGACCTAGGCATCAGGTCTGACACTGTATCTTCTATTTTCTGACCCATGGACATCAATCAGTGACAGGTGATAAAACTGCTACCACAATAATTTTCAGCATGGGGTGCCCCGCAAGGATGTGTTCACAGTCCCCTGCTATATTCCCCATACACTCACGACAGTACAGCCAAATTCAGCTCTACTTTCATCTACGAGTTTGCAGACGACATCACTGTGGTTAGCCGAATCATGAACAATGACTAGATGAAAATGCAGGAAGGAGATAGAGAACTTAGTGATATGGTGTCAGGACAATAACCTCTCCCTCAATGTCAGCAAGATGAAGGAGCTTGTTATCGACTTGTGAAAGCTTGGTGGAGTGCATATCCCAATCGGCATCAATGTTACCAATGTGGAAATAATTGAGAGCTTCAAGTTACTTGGCATAAATATTTCCAATAATTTGTCGTGGACCAACCACATTGATGCGACAGCCAAGGAGTCGCAGTTGCACCACTTCCTGAGGAGACTGAGAAATTCAGCATGTCTCCATTGAATTAGAAAAACTACAAATGCACATAGAAAACACACTGTTGGGTTGAACCACAGCTTGGTTTGGGAACCAAGCTGTGCAATGGCTGCCTCACCAACAGTCAGTCTGTCCCTTCCTTCTTTGAGTCTGTTTTGTGTGTGTTAAAGGTATGTTTTTTAGTGTTCTTTAGCTTGCTTTGCGTGTGTGTCGGGGCGATTTTTGTCTAATCTCTTACCTCGATGGAGATGCGATTTCTTCTTCATCGTATCTCCGTCCGCACTATGGTCTAACATTGTGGAGTTGGCGGCCTTGGCTAGAGATCGACTGGGAGCTCCGTCACGGGAGCCTGTGGGGCTTTAACATCAGGGAGCTCGCGATCCCTGTCGGGGATCGTCTTTGGGGCTCCAACCGTGGGAGCCTGCGAGACTTTAACATCGCGGAGCTCATGGTCTCTGGTTAGAGACCAACATTGGAGACTCCAAGCCGCAGGAGTTTCGACCGCCCCGATGCGGGTGTTTCGATTGCCCTGATAGAGGCTTCGACTGCTGGCTGCGGATGGTTCGACTGCCCCGACTGCATGCGGGAGAATAAATAGGAAGGAGATTGGACTTTATTGCCTTCCATCACAGTGAGGAACATGGGGGATCCGCTGTGGTGGATGTTTATGTTAACTTTTATGTAGATATGTGTCTTGTTGCTGTTTATTTAGTGTGGCTGTATGGTAATCTGAATTTCACTGTGCCATAATTGGTACATGTGACAATAAACTGACCTTGAAACAAGCTCTGCTCAAGACTGCAAGGACTGAAGAAGGGTCTCGGCCTGAAACATCATCCATTCTTTCTCTCCTGAGATGCTGCCTCACCCGCTGAGTTACTCCAGCATTTTGTGTCTACCTTCGACTTTAACCAGCATCTGCAGTTCTTTCTTACACAGGAATTGCAGAGAGTTGTGGATGGAGCCCAGTCAACACAGACAGGGTGGAAGATTGCAATCTTCACGTGGTCCTCCCTGCTTTGACTAATGCAATTAACTTGACATGCACAAACGGAAGATCAAATAGAACAAGTTGTCCAACAACTTTAGGCTGTGCTCGCCACACAAAAGAAGAAGTCAACACAGACCAAACCTCTTACCATTGACTCCTTCACACTTCATGCTGCCTCAGAAAAGTACTCAAAACGAACAAAGACTTATCCTACATCTGTCATTCCTTCTTCGCCCTGCTTCCATCCAACAGAAGGCACAGAAGCTTGAATACTTATTGCCCTCTTATCATGCTTCTGAACTGTCTTTCATAAGCTAGGGTACTTATTCGATTTATCTCCACTCCATTGAAGACATTGGACTTTGTCTGTGGAACTGATGCGCTACAAAACTGAGATCTATATTCTGCACTCTGTATCTTCCCTTTTGCTCAACCTATGATACTTGAGTTTGAAGTGATTGTATTTATGTACGGTATATCTGATTAACAATATGTTAGTAGATAATTGCAGCAAGTCTTTAAGAGGGCAAATGTCATTTTGGACTTTATTGCAAAGAGATGGAATTCAGGGTGGGGGGGGGGGGAAGGAAGTTTTATTTCAATTTCACAGGATGCAGATGAGGCCAAACCTGGAGTACAAAGTAGTTCTGGTCTCTTCAACAAAGAAATCAGGTCTCACCAAAAAAACCAAGGAAATCTGATCAACTAGGGAAGTGGGCCGAGGAATAAATTTAACTCTGACGAGTGTGAGGTGGTGCATTTTGATGCATTAAAGCACGGCAGGACTGACACAGTACATGGTATTGCAGAGCCGAGAGATCGAGGGGGACAGGTATACAGTTCCTGAAAGCGATCACAGGTGGTAAAAATGACGTTTAGCACACTGGATTTTATCAGAAAAAGTAATCAGTACAGGGGTTTGGCTCATCGTGCCATAACCATACAAGACATTGATGGGACATTTTAAGTATTGTGTCCAGTTATGACACATTTAACATCTGTTATAGCACCGAAACAGGCCCTTCGGCCCAAACTGTCTATGGGGACCAAAATGCCCCATCTATCCCAGTCCCACCTGCGTTTGGTCCATATCCCTTTAAACCTTTCCTATCTATATATCGGCCAAAATGTTTTCAAAATGTTGTTATAGTTCTGGTCAGCTAGCTGTAGAAAGATAATCAGAGCTAGAGATTCAAGAAACATGTATTGTCACATGCACCAATTGGTACAGTGGAATTTGGGGTCACCATACAGCCATCGAATAAAAAAAGCTAAAAATACTTACAAACGGTATTACCAGGACTCAAAGTCGGGAGTTATGTGGATAGGCTGGAGCAAGGAGGCAGACCTTTATGGAGGTTTAAAAATCATGAGAGGCAAACGTAAAGTGAATTATCAGTATTTTTCCCCCAGAGTAGACTCATCCAAAATAGAAGGCATGTTTAAGATGAATGGGGAAAGATCTAAAAGCGACCTATGGGTCAATTACTTCTTACCGAGGTTGGTGTATGTACAGTGCCCTCCATAATGTTTGGGACAAAGACCCATCATCACCCCTCTGTACTCCACGATTTGAAATTTGTAATAAAGAATATCACATGTGGTTAAAGTGCACATTGTTAGATTTTAATAAAGGACATTTTTAAACATTTTGGTTTAACCATGTAGAAATGCAGCAGTGTTTATACATAGTCCCTCCCATTTCAGGGCATCATAATGTTTGGGACACAGCAAGGTCATGTAAATTAAAGTAGTCGTGTTTAGTATTTGAGTGAAGTGACGTCTGCGATTAGTGAAGATTAGTGCTTGAATGAAGTCTGCGATTCATGGACATCACCAGTTGCTGGGTGTCTTCTCTGGTGATGCTCTGCCAGGCCTGTATTGCAGCCATCTTTAGCTTATGCTTGTTTTGGGGGCTGGTCCCCTTCAGTTTTCTCTTCAGCATATAAAAGACATGCTCAATTGGGTTCAGATCAGGTAATTGATTTGGCCACTCAAGAATTGACCATTTTTAGCTTTGAAAAACAACTTTGTTGCTTTAGCAGTATGTTTGGGATCATTGTCTTGCTGCAGAATAAACTGCCGGCCAATGAGTTTTGAGGCATTTGTTTGAACATGCAGATAGGATGTGTCTATACACTTCAGAATTCATTATGCTACTATCATCAGCAGTTGTAGCATCAATGATAAGTGAGCCAGTACCTTCAGCAGCCATACATGCCCAGGCCATAACACCCCCACCACCGTGTTTCACAGATGAGGTGGTATGCTTTGGATCTTGGGCAGTTCCTTCTCTCCTCCATACTTTGCTCTTGCCATCACTCTGATATAATTTAATCTTCGTCTCATCTATCCACAAGACCGTTTTCCAGAACTGTGGTGCTCTTTTAAGTATTTATTGGCAAACTGTAACTTGGCCATCATATTTTTGCAGCTCACCAGTGGTTTGCATCTTGCAGTGTATCCTCAGTATTTCTGTTCATGAAGTCTTCTGCGGACAGTGGTCATTGACAAATCCACACCTGACTCCTGAAGAGTGTTTCTGATCTGTCAGACAGGTGTTTGGGGGGGTTTTCTGTGATCAGCTGTGGAGGTCTTCCTTGGCCTGCCAGTCCCTTTGCAATTAGTAAGCTCACCAGTGCTCACTTTCTTCTTAATGATGTTCCAGACTGTTGATTTTGGTAAGCCTATGGCTTGGCTGATGTCTCTAACAGTTGTATTCTTGTTTCTCAATCTCATAATGGTTTCTTTGGCTTTCATTGGCACAACTTTGGTCCTCATGTCGATAAACAGCAATAAAAGTTTCCAAAGGTGATGGAAAGACTGGAGGAAAGACAAGGTGCTGAGAGCTCTCTTATACCTGCATTAAGGAGGCAATGAAACACACCTGAGCAATTACAACACCTGTGAAGCCATGTGTCCCAAATATTATGGTGCCCTGAAATGGGGAGACTATGTATAGACACAGCTGTAATTTCTACATGATGAAACCAAAATGTATAAAAATGGCCTTAATTAAAATCTGACAATGTGCACTTTAACCACATGTGATATTGCAAATCTCAAATTGTGGAGTACAGAGGCAAATAAATGATGGGTCTTTGTCCCAAACATTATGGAGGGCACTGTACATGCAGCAAGCTGTCAACGGAAACCACAGAGGCAGTTACAACAGTGAAATTTAAAACGCATTTAGCCAGGTGCATGGATAGGAAAGGTTGAAGGACATGGGCCAATGCAGGCATATGGGTCTAGCACAGGTATAGTACAGAATAGTGAAAGGCTTGGATATAGTGAATGTGGAGAGGTGGTTTCCACTAGTGGGAGACTCTAGGACAAGAGGTCATAGACTCAGAATAAGCGAGTTCGGTATTCCAAGAAAAGCAAGCAATCATGGGACTTGTCAAAGGTCACTTGCTCTAAAGAAAAAGCAAACGAAGCGCTGGCTGCATAAACTGTATAAATTCTTACCTTTATTCATGATCTATATGTAAAAGTGTATTTAATCTGAGGAACAGGGATGCCAGGTAACGGGAGAGCGAGGTGGAACAGCGAGAGAGAGAGAGAGAGAGGGGGCAGATGCGAGTGGGAGACAGGGGGAGAGACTGGACCGCCGGAGAGACATTCTCGGCATCTCATCTGCAGTCAGGATTGAACTGGGGTCGTCCCCCCCCCCCCCCCCAAACCCAACCTCCCCCACCCCCGAGTGTCCCATCCTCCGTCCAGAGCAACCCCGGACTGACGGGGCAACGGCCCCCAGCCAGCGCGGAGAGGAAGCGACAACTCCAGCATAACCCTGCTCCAACTCTCGAGGAACCCACTCCCCGTCGGGCCGGGGACCGCCAGCTGCACCCCCCGCCCCACCCAGTGGCCGCCGGCCAATCCTCCCGGCACCGGCGAAAGCCAAGCACCAGCCGTCAATGAGGATACACACAAAATGCCGCAGCAACTCAGTGGCACAGGCAGCATCCCCGGAGAAAAGGAATGGGTCGAGACCCTTCTCCAGAGATGTTGCCTGACCTGCCGAGCCACCACAGCACCCGTGTGCATCCCCACCGATGACCAGCGCTAGGCCCCCACCGGCACTGAGCGGGCCAACCCTCAATGGACAATACGAGAGGCGCAGCCGACGGTCCCCGACCCTCCAGGGAACTGCCCCCGGGAGCCATAGCAGAGCTGAGACAGTCCCCCCCACTCCTCGCCAGTGCCTCGCCAGTCCATGGCTGCTGCCAACCCAGTGGGACAAGCAGAGCCGAGCTGGAGCTTGCGCATTCCCCCCCCCCCCCCCCCCCCCCCCCCGGCTGCAAGTCCGGGGCCACTACCGCCCTGCCAGCCCAGGGCCACCCGGGAGAGGACGGGGACAGCCCAGCAGCAACTCAACAGCGTCCGCAGCGCCGGAGACCCGGGCCCGACCCCGACCACAGACAAAACACAAGCCTGCACATGATGTAGCAGCACAGCTACCGAGAATGGTTATTGGGAGTGATCTATGACCTGGGCATGTGCAGTCAGAATACCAAACTCACATTAAAAGACTTTGGGGCTTACACAAAAAGCTGGAGAAACTCAGCGGGTGCAGCAGCATCTAAGGAGTGAAGGAGATAGGCGACGTTTCGGGTCGAGACCTTTCTAAAATACTTTCTTTTGGGAAGGAGTCGAGGAGAAATGTATTTAGTCAGAGGGTGGTGAATCTGTGGAATTCTTTGCCACAGAAAGCTGTGGAGGCCAAGTCAGTGGATATATGCAAGGCAGACATAGATAGGTTCTTGATTAGTACGAGTGTCAGAGGTTATGGAGAGAAGGCAGGAGATTGGAGTTAGGAGGGAGAGATAGATCAGCCATGATTGAATGGCGGAGTAGATTTGATGAGCCAAATGGTTTAATTCTGCTCCTGTCACTTATGATCTTATGAGCTATCAAACCGCGTTGGCATGGATATGATGGGCCGAAGGGCCGTTTTCATGCGGTATGACTCCAAAGGATATAAAATAATGAAGTCAGTGTAAAATAGATTCTCCGGGTACATTTCTAGGATGAGGAGACTGTCCTATCATGAGAGGATACAGGTTAAATCCGTATTATTTGGAGTCCAGAGAATGTGTGGCATTACTGAAATGTAAATCTTTAGGGGGCATGACAGGTTAAATGTTAATATGTTTTCATCAGTAGAAGAGCCATGAAGAGTAGAATATAGTTTCAGTATAAGAGACCAGTTAAAAAAAAAAAGGTGGACATCGTAGCTCCTTCTCACAGAAGGTGGTGAATCCTGAGATTTCCCTGCCCCAGAGTTATGAAGGCTGCTTCATTAGAAGTATTTAGAGTAGAGGGAGATAAATGTTTGAAAGATCAAGAGATTGAGGGCCATGGAGGCCCTCCACATTGGAAGAGTTAACGTCTGGAGCAGAACTGCCATGACAATACGAATGGAAGGACATGCTCGAGAAGTCAACTGGCCACACTCGCTCCTATTATTTTTGGTATTCTAGGTCCATGAGAAACAGGGGGATATCTCTTCAATGACTGGAGTACATTCAGCACAAAATTAATATGGCTGAGGTTACTGTTTGACAATCATTTCATCCCCAACAACATTTTCCATCCTAATATATCTGATTAAAATCCAAATTAAAACATGAGCATCTATCATCAACGGCCCCCACCATCCAGGTCATGCCCTCTTCTTGCTGCTACTGTCAGGCTGGAGGCACAGAAGCCTGGTCCCACAGCACCAGGGTCACAAACAGCTACATTCCTCCAATTATCAGGTTCTTGAACTAACTTACACAAACCCGAATCCTACGTCGGCAACACAACACGATGGACCTCTTGCACCAGCAAGAATTTACTTTTTTTTCTCCTAATTCTAATTTGCACTGATGTCTTGCATCTAAAGCAACAGTCTTTAGCTGCTTCAGTACTAACTTTCACTTCACAATGAGATCAGAAATAGGATTGAGCACTGACAGCTGCAGTCTTCAACTCCATTTGCAATTTTTCAGATAAAGAAATAGTCCTTGCCCACAGGCAGCAGGATCTGGATCCGTGCCAAGGATATGTAATGGAATACTCTGCAACTGCATGGATAGGCATAGCTACAACATCCAATAGCTTGGCACAGAACAGGACAAATGATCACCCGGTCTGCACCCCTTCTATGACTTCCACTGCCCACACACTGTGGTTTCAGTGTAGTATCCATACAAGAGGCACCATAGAAGCCCGTCAAAACATCTTCACAATCACCAGCAACCTTAAGAAGGATGGATGATATGGATCCATTCGGCAAAGAAACCTCCCTAAATTACAATATATTGGCATTCTTTCATTGCCAAATTATTTTCATGGACTTCCTTCAGAACATTATTTAACCACATGCGCTATTGTGGTAGACACAAAATGCTGGAGTAACTCGGCGGGACAGGCAGCATCTCTGGAGAGAAGGAATGGGTGCCGTTTCGGGTTGAGACCCTCTTCAGACCAAAAAATAACACATTTCGACTCGAAACGTCACCTATTCCTTCTCACCAGGAATGCTGCCTGCCGCGCTGAGTTACTCCAGCATTTTGTGTCCATCTGCAGTGTAAACCAGCATCTGCTATTCCTTCTTACACATTTCTTAAGCTACTACGGTTTAAGGTGTCAACCTATTATAATCTTTATAGGCATAACTTGGATGGGCCTCAAGGATCAGCCTTGCCAATAACATTCACATGCAAAATTATTTTAAGATAGAATGCCAAGCAGTTTTCAGCAGATATCCAACTTGTATCTCTCATGAGCACGTTTTACGGGGTTCAAACGTGTGAAAGAAATGGTTCGGAATAGAAGAGCTCATACTGATGGAGAAGGTTATTGCCATCAGGAGGATCGCTGACTCTTCAATCCGAGGCAAACCACCCAGGAAATTATACCCACCGTTGAGCCTTTGGCTCTTTTGTATTTTATCACAATTTCCCAATATAACTGAGCAGAATTTTTCATGGGTGAGAAAGGAGAAAAAAAATCATTCAATCTTGGTAGGAAAAAAATAGAAAAATTCAGTTTTCTTTTTAACTGGAGGGTGATGGAATGGTGTTCAGAGGGTCTCAAACATCTTCATGCACAGGTCAGGGAAAGTTACGGTACTGGGAGTAATTAGGAAAGTGAACAGCTCGATGGTTTTTCATACCAAGAGTTGAGTTTGCATTGTACTGCAATTATGAAAGGCCCAGGTGATGCAGTACCCAAGTATTGTGTACATAACTGGTACACAATACTTGCAAAAGAAGAACATATTTGCAAATAAAAAGTGTACAAAGCTTCACTGGATTGAAGATATTGTTCCTACAAGATGAGAGAAAGCAGACAGGGCCAAAAACTCTTCAGAGTTTTGGAAATTATAAATTATGTAATTAAAGGATTTCAAATTCTTATTGGGCTAGACAGAGTAGATGCAACTATGTAGCCACAAGGAACTGCAGACGCGGGTTCACAAAAAATAAATGCAAAGTGCAGGAGTAACTCAGCAGGTCAGGCAGCATCTCTGGAGCCATGGATAGGAGACGTTACGGGTCGGGACCCTTCTTCAGACAGATTGTAATGGGGGGGTGGAAAAAGCTGAAAGAAAGGTGGAGGCAAGGCTAAGTCTGGTAAGTGATAGGTGGATAGAGGCGAGGGGTGGTTTTGATTGGCAGACAGTTGGACAAAAGCCAGAGATGAAAAGACAAAGTGTGCAATAAGGAGACCAGGAGCACGAATTACAAAGTCAGGTAGAAGGGAAATAATGGGTGCACATCCTGGTGGGGCACATGGAAGAGAAGAGGAAAAAAGTGGGGCGGGGAAAGTGGGCAGCGGTGTTTTTAGGTATGTTACATAAAACTAGAGAATTCAATGTTCATACCTTGTACCTTCCGAAGAGTCCAGCAGGGACTATACTGGATGTTGGACAATTTTATACTGGACATTTTTTACATTTATCAAGCCAATTAACCTACAAACCTGTACGTCTTTGGAGTGTGGGAGAAAACCAAAGATCTCGGTGATCACCTAAGCAAGATACGGGGAGGGCGTATAAACTATGTACAGACAGCGCACATAGTCAGGATCGAACCCGGGTCTCCGACACTGTATTTTGCTGTAAGGCAGCAAATCTGGTTGTAAGCTACCCAAGCAAAATATAATGTTTTCCCCTAGCTAGAATCTGGAGTCAGCCTCAAAGTGAATGGCAAATTTTAAGGATAGACGAGAGCAAATTTCTTCACCCAGAGCTTGTGGACCTTCGGGATTCTCCATCACAAAAGTTGAGAAAGCATTGTCACTGAATATGCAAAAGACAGGGGCGTCTTGGCTACTCAATATTAAGGGAAGGGAACCAAGAAATATAGGGTCAGTTCAGGAAAGTGGCATTGAGGTAAAAGCTATGACATTGAATGGCAGATCTGCAAGCACATGAAAAACCTATTCCTTCTACTTGCATTCTTATGTCAATGAGCAAAAAGAAAAATGAATTTCTTATTTATCATTCCGAAATCAAATACTGTGTCAAATATAAGGAAAAAGTATAAGCCTTGCATTCTCCAGAAATATGTTTAGACTTATTGTTGTCACCTATGCTGAGGTACAGTGAAATGCTTTGTTTTGCATGCCATGCAATCAGTTAATACTATAAACACAATCACTCACGTGTAATAAAATAGAGCAAAGGGGAAGGTACAGAGTGCAGAATATCGTTCTCAGCATAGCACTTCAAGTCAATAGTGGGCATACTATTCATACTATAGCCCAGGGAACTCAGAAACATAGATGGCATTTGAACTTACAAAGAAATTAGATGCAAAGTACAGATGTGATGTATGTAAACTTCTGACGACTGCCCGTTGTTCTAAATTCATATATCCTTTACTAGAGGACCTACTACTGCACTCGTATCTGACTAACACTTCTAATTATAGTTATATTCAATTATTTCATAAATGATAATATATCCCTTTCTTCCGAAACACACACGAGACCTGATTAGATCAATGTGCACCTATTTGCACAGATAACTGTTGATGATATCTATCGCCAGGGTAATTTGACTAATACCCGACTGCATTGTGTAGTGTCTGCTACAACACATTGCTCTGCTTTCAAGAAAAGGTAGCAGTCTTTGCTCAGCATCATCCTCTCTGGGATCAACGTTAAACACAACCGTCACATCTCACGAGCAGGCAGAGTACATGAGCTGAATACTTCATTCAAGTGCACAAAAACTTCACAAAGTACAGTCAGGAATTGAGAACTGGGAGAAAGAGCAGGGGATGGTGGAGCATGGAAGGATAGTGTACATGGGCTCCCGGAGGGTGTGGAGAAAGTGGACACGATCAGGTGTGTAAGGGAAAGCGCGGGATGGCCCCGAGCCCAGGTATGGAGAGGGGAGGGGGACAAGAAAGGGGCAATGTCTCAGGGGGGATGGGTTGGTAGTAGAAGGGGAGAGTAGCGTGTCAAGCAGAGGGGGTATGCCCCCATGGGATGGGATTGGGGTGGCTGTGGTGCTAAAGCGGGCAGTACTTTTACTAGAGAAAGGGAGAGAGATTGCATGGCAAAGTGCGGGGGCAAGGAGACAGAGCACAGCTCCGGGAATGGGAAGAGCGGCGCCGGAGCAGTGAATGAAAGGAGAACGATCTCGGGGAGAGGAGGCAAGAACCGCTGGCCGGCCCCTCTCCTCAGACACCGACGACCAGGCTTCACCGCCGGGGCCCAGCTCCGGGCCGCGACCCTCGCACAGGCCCGCCTCCGGGGGGGTCAGAGCCGGGCGCCATTCTCCCGGCCGGCCGGCCGCCCGCAGCGTGTGTGTGTGTGTATATGTGAGACTCGGAGGCCTAGCGAGCCGTCTCTGCCCCCCCTACCCTGCCCCGGTCCCGGTCCCGGCCCGGCACCCACCTCCGACCCGGTACATGTTGGCTGCCATCTTGCTGCGTGCCCTGGGCGGTGCGAGGAGGGAAGAGCTCCCGCGGCCTGGCGCTCCGGCTCGGTTACTCGGTGTGGCTGAGTGAGTGAGTGAGTGAGTAGGCCGCCCCGCCGCCGCCGCCACCGCCGCCGCCGCTCGGCAATCTCCGTGTGCGCTCGACTCCAGGGGGGGGGGGGGGGGAGGAGGAGGAGGAGGTGATGGTGTTGAGTTGTGAGGGAGGGAAAGTTGGGATCGTCGCCAGGCTCCGCCCCCGGGGCCTGGGCCTGGGATCGGTCCGGTCCGCTCGGCTCGGCTCGGCTCGGTTCCCGGCGGCGCGATGACCGCGTTGTGGCGGTGGCGGTGGCGGTGGCCGCGGCCTTCCTCCCTCCCTCCCTCGTCCGTGTCCCTCAGTCCCTCAGTCAGCGCCTCTCCCGCCGAGCGCTTCCCGTCTCCATGGAAACCCCGCCCGGCGGACGCCTTAAAGCTGGCCTGTCCCACGTCCCATCAATGGGTGCACCACCCCAATTCCAACCATTGCAAGGAATGACTGGGAAAAATAAAAAGATGGAGACACAAAGAACTGCGAATGAACTCCAAGCACAGATGAAAA
Source organism: Raja brachyura (assembly GCA_963514005.1). The sequence continues at coordinate 16,537,370 of OY740819.1, read as the reverse complement.
AACGGGGAGGCAAAGAACTGCAGGTGCTGAAACCTTGAGCAAACCACAAAGTGCTGGAGTAACAGAGGGTGCTTCGGGTCAGGACCTTTGCTTCTTCAGACCAAAATATACACAAAATGCAAACAAGGAACTGCAGATGCTGGTTTACAAAAAAAACACAAGGTGCTGGAGTAATTCAGCATCCATGGAGAACATGGATAGGTGTCGCTTCAGGTCGGCACCCTTCTTCAGACCAATCCTTAAATGTCTCCAAGGATGTTGCCTTCTTCTTCTTCTTCTTCTTTCATGTGGCGTGCACAGCCTAAAGTTGTTGGACAACTTATTCTATTTGATCTTCCGTTTGTGCACGTCGAGTTGATTGCATTAGTCGAAACAGGGCGGAGGTTGCAATCTTCCACCCCAGAGATGTTGCCTGACCCGCTGAGTTACCCCAGCACCTTGTGGGTTTTTTTATCAACCAGCATCTGCAATTCCTTGACTCCACGCCTTCTTCAGACTGATTGAATGAAAGATACAGCGTAGAAACAGGCCCTTCGGCCCACCGAGTCCATGTGACCATCGATCATTCGTTCACACTAGTTCTGTGTAATCCCATTTTCTCATCAGCTCCCAACACACTTGGGTCAATTTTACAGAGGCTAATCGTTGGGATGTGGGAGAGAACCAGGGCATCCGGAGGAAACACAAGCAGAAAGTGCAAACTCCACACAGTCATTGCCGGAAGTCAGAGTTGAAGATGGGTCTCTATGACATTGAGGCACCATTGTGCCCTCCTGACGTGAGTAGAACACAGAAGCACAGCACAAAGTCTGCCGATCTTGATGCTAAGACCAATCCTTATCTGCCTGCATTCAATCGATATCTCTCCATTCCCCACACATAACAAATGTCTATTAATGCTACTATTGTATCTGCCTCTACTGTCACACCCAACAGTGTATTCCAAGCATTCACCTCCCCCTGTGTAAAAAAAACAAGCCCGCATATCCCCTTTAAACATTCCCAATCTCACCTAAAACTTACGCCCTCTAGTATTTGATATTTCCATCCTGGGGAAAAAAGTTCTGACTGTCTACCCTATCTTTGCCTCGCATAATGTTATATACTTCTATCAGGTCTCCCCACAACATCCAGTGTTCCAGAGAAAATAATCCAAGTCTGTCCAACTTCTTCCTGTAGCTGATACGCATTAATCCAGGCATCATTCTGGCAAAACTCCTCTGCGCTATAGTTTAAAGGCATGGCATGGAAATAGTCCCTTCGGCCTATCAAGTTCATGCCGACCATCGATCACCTCTTCACAGGAGTTCTGTGTAATTCCACTTTCTCATCCACATTAGGGGCAATTTACAGAGGCCAACAAACCCATATGTCTTTGGGATGTGGGAGGAAACCGGAGCACCCCAAGGAACCCACGCATTCACAGGGAGAATGTACAATGTCCACACAGACAGCGGCTAAAGTCAGAATCAACCCCAAGTCTCCGGCTCTGTGAGGCAGCAGCTCTTCCAGCTGAGCCACTGTGCCACCTATATGTGCCGGATATATAAGAAAGAAAAGGGGGAACAGGCCATTCAGCCGCTTGTGCCTGCTCTACTGTTGCCTTGGCTGATCCTTTACCACTACGCTTCCACCTTCCTGCCCCAAACCAACTGAGAAGGATGTTTGAAGATTTTGGACCTGTCACAAACTCATGGTCTACCAAACAGCAGGATTCCTGCCCTCCTACATCCTTCTGAGACCTGGGCTAAATGCAGTAAGCCTCGTGGGGTGTTAGAGAGGTACTTTAGAGATACAGCGTGAAAACAATCCCACTGAGTCCACGCCGATCATCACTCCACACACTAGCACTATCCTGCACACTCGTGACAATTTACAATTTTTACCAAAACCAATTAACCTTCAAACATGTACGTCTTTGGAGTGTGGGAGGAAACCGAGCACAATGAGAAATCCCACCAGGTCACAGGGAGAACTTGCATACTCCATACAGACAGCACCCATAATCAGGATTGAGCCCGGGTCTCAAAAAAAAGTCAAAGTCAAAAGAGTTTTATTCTCATGTGTCCCTGACAGGACAATGAAAATCTTTCTTTGCATAGCACAACAGAACATAGAAGGCATTGACTACAATTCTATACGTAAATACACCCATTAATTAATAAATTAATAAAGTGCAAATAACAGATGGAGGGATATTAATGTTCAGAGTTCCGAGCCAGGTTTAATAGCCTGATGGCTGTGGGGAAGTAGCTATTCCTAAACCGGGTTGTTGCAGTCTTCAGGCTCCTGTACCTTCTACCCGGGAGATGAGTGTGTGGCCAGGGTGGTGTGGGTCCTTGATGATGCTGCCAGCCTTTTTGAGGCAGCGACTGTGATAAATCCCCTCGATGGAAGGAAGGTCAGAGCCGATGATGGATCTCTGGTGCTGGAAGGCAGAAACACTACCGCTACATCACCATGCCGCCAAAGGATGTGGTTAAGGATGTGCTCAAAGCCTCTGAAAAAGTTCACGATTCTCACTGAATCTTGCTAATCCCTGGATATCACCATACAAAGTGGAAACCTTCAATCTATGCATCAGGATCAAGAACTAACCCAAGTCAAGAGTACATACTGGAAATGAGCACCCCATTTCAGAATTCCTCTGCTCACCCTGTCAGGTACCTACTATCCTACCTGTCAAAATATCAGTGGTTCCCGCAATGGCATCATCAGTCACCGTGCAGAAGAACACCCAGATCCCTCTGAACAGCAACTCCTTTCAATCCAAACATACGTTGCTTTTCTACTTTCTTGACCAAGGTGGATAACCTTACATTTTGTGCACATTATATTTCCACCACTTCATTTCCACATTTGGGATAATACATGCCATTGTCCCTGCGTACATAAAAAAAATAAAACTATTTCTACAACAAATGATCCAATGAAATGAATAATGGGAAATAAGTCTGAAGAAGGGTCTCGACCCGAAACGTCGCCTATCTCCTTCGCTCCTTAGATGCTGCTGCACCCGCTGAGTTTCTCCAGCTTTTTGTGTAACCCAATGGGAAATAAGAAAATGGCAGGTAAATTTAACAGTGTCTTTCGTCAGCTAGAAGATAGAACATCCCAGAGAAAAACAACTGTAAATGGGATTCAGAAAGGAGCTAGGAATTCACAGAACACCAGAATTAATTTACTTCACAGAAACTGGCTTAGAGGCCAAGTCATTGAGTATTTTTTAAGCAGAGCTTCTTCAAAGGTAGACACAAAGCGCTTGGGTTGAAACCCTTCTTCAGACAGTTTGACAGGTTCTTGATTTGTAAGGGTTATGGGAAGAAGGCAGGAGGGGGTGGAGAGGGAAAAATATATCAGCCATGATTGTATGGTGGAGTAGACTCCATGGGCTGAGTGGCCTAATTGTGCTCCTATGACTTATGAAGAAGTGAGGATATTTGTATCTTGTTCAGCAGCGATGTGCATCCGTGTAATGCTGATGGAATGGACAATGGTGTAACCCCTCTGATCTGGAGAAAATGGTACTCACTAGGAAGTGGAGGATAAATTATCTCTGTAGATTGTCACCTTGTTGTGCTGGAGAAGCTTGTGTGGTCCTGAGCTCCTGAGAGCGATGCCGTCTGGAGCTATGCTCCTAGTAAGGCCACCCATGGCGGTAAGGTCGAGTGGGAGGACTCTGACAAAGAGCAATCCAACCAAGACCTCAACGGTGGAACAGGCGGAGGACGATGGCTGACCTTAGTGGAGCGTCACAACGGCTGGGAAGGCAGATGAAAGCTGCGGCAGAAAAGGGTCTCCGGTCGTCTTGGACTCCATGCCACTGGATCCTGACCCAGATCTGTCAAGGACCGTGGGGTGTCTGTCTGTGCACCAGTCTCCCCACGTTAAACAAAGTCACTCACCTGTTGGCGTCCTCCAACCCTGGAAACACCCATGGTCAGCCATGACCGAGGGGGGCCTAAGAAGGAAGGGGTACTGAGCACACTGTTAGAGGCCCACACTGGCAAAGTTCCTGGAACCTGCTGGCCGTCATCTCACCACCGTAGAAGAAGCGGCTTGCGAGAGTTATTGAGTAGGTTTTAATTCTCCTAAATGTCTCAGATTCAGTGGAAGTTCTATGAGATTGGAAAATGGCAAATATAACACCTCTCAATTAGGAAGGGTGGGAACCAGAAAATAGAAGAGCACAAACGGGAAACTTCAATGATTATCAGAAGGACATGGTAGAGAAAATGATTAAAAACAGCATTACAGGAGACTTGGAACAAATGCTCCCCGTTGGACTGCAACCTTGTCGTGGTTGGGGAGCTCGTGTGTCTCAGTGACCCCTAGAGCTCTGCCAGTGGGAGATTCGTCTCCTGTTAGGGTCCCCCATGCTGGACATGTCGAAGGGTAGAGGCAAGACGAAGAGCGATCCACTGGTCCTCCAGGTTGGGGGTTGAGCACAGGGCTAACAACCCGGTCTCGTAACACAAATATGTTACGGAAACAGCAACTGAAGGAATCAACACTACTGGGCGTGATGGACTTCCAGGGCTATCGACAGCTGCTAGGATGAATGTACCGGACAGCATCCCAAGAATAGCCCTGCACTGGACACCGGAAGGGAAAGGGAAAAGAGGGAGACCCAAAACCACCTGGCGTCGAACTGTAGAGGAGGAAATAAAAACAATGGACCTGACCTGTGGTAGTGTCCAGAAGCAAGCCCAGAACAGACAGGAGTGGAGGACCTTCGTTGCTGCCCTACATGCCAGGAGGCATAATAGGCAGTAAGTAAGTAAGTAGAACAATTGCAGGTAATCAGGGTAAATCAGCATGACTGGATAGCACACAAAACACTGCACCCGGCACAGATGACAATAATAAACTAAACTAAATTCCACCCAGACAGCACCAGAGGTCAGTACTGAACCCAGATTACTGGAAGTAAGAGGTATTAGTACATCTAGCTGTGCCACTATTCTTCCTCGGTTTATATACTATTAAACGACTATACGGTATCAAATTGTGAGCTGGTATTCATCTGGAACTCAACTGGAACAGACACATAAACACTGTGGCTGCAAGAGAGACTTCTGCAAGATAGCATATCACAGATCACTGTCAGAACATTCCAAAGCACTTTACCGCCAAGGAAATACTTTGGGTTTGTAATGTAGAACATGCAGAGGCAATGTGCACACAGCAAGCTCCCACAACAGGCAATCTCATCACGGCCAGAGAATCTGCTTGCTTTCCAGAAATGAGGCATAAATATTGGCCAAGGCATTAGGTATAATTCCCCTGCTCATCTTTGACGGAGTGTTGCAGGTTCTTTAAGGCAGCACAGTGGCGCAGCGGTATTAATGCCTTGCAGCGCTTTCAGCGCCAGAGACCCGGGTTCGATCCCGAGTACGGGTGCTGTCTTTATGGAGTTTGTATGTTCTCCCTGTAACCGCGTGGGTTTTCTCCGAGATCTTTGATTTCCTCCCGCACTCCAAAGAGGTACAAGTTTGTAGGTTAATTGGCTTGATATAAATGTAAATTGTCCCTATTACCTGTATATGTAGGATAGTGTTAACTGCGGGGATCGCTGATCGGCGCAGACATGGTGTGCCGAAGGGCCTGTTTCCACACTTTATCTCTAAACTAAACTAAACAAAATCAGCTCACGTCTTATGCAACCTGCTGCGACCCCAACAATAGTTCTGGGGTATTTTATTGTCACATACCAAAGTACAGTGAAATTAATTTTGAATACGGTTCAGTATAAGTATCATTACATAAACACTTAGATACATCTTAGATAAGCATCTCAGGTACAGTACAAGTGTACAGTAGTCGAACACTGAGACAGTATACAGAGTTGCTAGATTTGGCATCATTTTCAAGTCCCAGTTGTGAAAGGAATAGAGTTCTTAACCTGATCATGAAGGTCTGTTGTCCTGGCGACTTTGCATGAGACAGTATACAGAGTCGAGAGTCCAGATTTTGCACCATTTTCTAGTCCCAATTGTTTAGGTGTACAATTCTTAAACTGACCGTGATAGCTCGTTGTCTTTGCGGCGTTGCAGGGTCGGCCTGGCCAAACGTAGCCATTGGTGTCCTCCGCTGTTGCTCCACAACTCTGTACTGCTGAAATGCATAATGCCTGCACTATTGCACTGATTTCACAGCTCAGATTTGTTTGCACGCATGCATGCCCGTGTAGCAGGAATATCCTTCCTGAGTTTTGCCAACCGAGCCACAGCTGGTAAGAGCATGTCAGAGGCCTGGCATTCTGGCAGGTGCCTCCCCTCCTGATGTCTCACAAAATATTCTTCTCCGCAGGGCGCATATTGCAGTCTGCGAGGATTGCCTAAGATATACACAAAGTGCTGGAGTATATCAGCGGGTCAGGCAGCATCTCTGGAGAAAAAGAATGGGTGACGATTCTAGTCAGAACCCTTTTTCAGAGAATTGCCTATCTGGCTGATAGCTGCAACAACACGTTATCAATCCAGTTCAGCAAAACATTCTGCTGCTCCAGATGAAGCACACTGAAGTTTAGTTTACTTTAGTTTGGACACAAAAAGCAGGATACCCGTAACTCAGTTGGTCAGAGAGCTTTTCTGGAGAAAAGGAATAGGTGACCTTTTGGGTCGAGACCCTTCTTCAGTTTAATTTAATGTATGATTACATGTACTGAGGTACAGTGAAAAGCTTTTTTGTTGCATGCTATCCAGTCAGCAATGATTACTGTCCAAAGCCGTCCACAGCGTATAGATACAGGATAAAGGGTATAACGTTTAGTGCAAAATAAAGTCCAATTAAAGGTAGCCTGAAGGCCTCCAATCAAGTGACCAAAATATAGCTTTACTGACACACATCAGGTCTTTGCACTCTGATTTATGCTCAGTCACCACCACATTACCCACCAAGGCCACACCTGGCAGTGGGGGAGGCTCAAAACAGTAAGGTCAGTGTGGGAATGGGAGAGGAGTTAAAATATTTGGCAACTGGGAGATCACATAGTCCAAGGTGGACAGAGCGTAGGTGTTCAGCGAATCGATTGCCAAGTCAACGCTTAGTCTCGCCGATATACAGGAGCCCACACAGGGAACACTGGATACAGTAGATGAGGTTGGAGGAAGTGCCAATGAACCTCCTCCTCACCTGTAAGGACTATCGGTGTCCTTAGGCGGACCGTTCTGAATACATAGAAACATAGAAAATAGGTGCAGGAGTACCGCCATTCAATATGATCATGGCTGATGATCCAAAATCAGTATCCCATTCCTGCTTTCTCCCCATATCCCTTGATTCTGTGAGCCTTAAGAACTATATCTAACTCTCTCTCATATATCCAGTAAATAAGCTTCCCCTGCCTTCTGTGGCAGAGAATTCCACAGATTCACAACTCTGGGTGAAAAGGTTTTTCCTCAACTCAGTTCTAAATGGCCGTGACCTCTGTGACCCAGCAAAATGGAAAGGTGTAGGAAGGAACTGCAGTGCTGGTTTAAACCGAAGATAGACACAAAAAGTTGGAGTAACTCAGCGGGACAGGCAGCATCCCTGGAGAAAGAAAATACGTGATGTTTCGGGTCGAGACCAAGAAGGGTCACCCGCTGAGGACTGGACAAGCTAGATGCAGGAAAAATGTTCTCAATGTTGGGCGAGTCCAGAACCAGGGGCCACACTTAGAATAAAGGGGATGCCATTTAAGACTGAGGTGAGAAAAACGTTTTCACCCAGAGAGTTGTGAATTTGTGGAATTCCCTGCCACAGAGGGCAGTTGAGGCCAAATCACTGGATGGATTTAAAAGAGCGTTAGAGCTCTAGGGGCTAGTGGAATCAAGGGATATGGGGAGAAGGCAGGCACGGTTTATTGATTGGGGACTATCAGTCATAATCGCAATAAATGGCGGTGCCGGCTCGAAGGGCCAAATGGCATCCTCCTGAACCTATTTTCTATGTTTCTATGAGTTACTCTAACTTTTTGTTCCTATTTTCTAATCCAGAAATGGTGCTGGAAAAAGGGTGGTGCACCTGTAGTTTGGAATATCAACCAATAAAGCACTCTGAATCCTTTCCACTGTTGCCTGGCTCACATCTCGCTTATGAGGAGCACCCCTTCTTCCAGATGCCCTGGGAGAGAATAAAGCAGACTGGAAGCAAAGATACTAGCCTCCTATGATCTTTGATTGGAAAATGCTGAAGGCAAAATGGAACAAATGGAAGCCTTTTCTCCAAAGTTATGAATAGGGGGGACATGCTTGGAAGTTTTGCATTTGATGGTGAAGAGTGGCGGGGGTACAGCTTTAAATCCGGGGCGTGCCCGGGGTGCAAAGGGTTAATCGTAATTCCTGCAGATTTACTTGATGGAGACGTCACCAATAGAGGTGAGGTCAGATCTGGGGGACAAACATTAACTTGACGAATGCACCGTGAGAAATAGTTGGAAAGGCGGCCAGTTATGCCGCTGCCTGTGCATTGTACCCTGTGCATCCTCCTAAGACAGTGAATAGCCCTGCAGAACAGGTTAAAGATGCAAAAACATCAATGAACAGAACAAAGATAATCAGGAGACGAGGAGCGCTACATATTTGGAAACAAAGGTGGTTGGGTCCTCCACGCAAAGTGGCTGATCACTCCGCCTTCAAAGTCAAGTCCCTGTTCTGTTGGCACTTTTGTTGGGACCATCGGGGAACGCGAGGTTCCTGTTGTCTGTCTGCAGAGAATCACAGGAGACGGTGCATTCTGTAGCTCTGGCTAGCACAGAGCAGCGAGGCAGACACACACAACCAACTTTATCACCCCCCCCGACTTCCCAACACACCCCCCTCCTTGCACTACAAACACTTCAACTTCATTCAAACTTTGAGGTCGAATAGTTCTTGCATTCCCCACACTCCCGCAGAATTACCTGCATTGGGATGTGTGAGGAATCAGGCATGGTGTCTAAATTTCCACCGTTTATTTTTCCTCAATCGTGTTTATTATCCTGAATCTCAAAGTTTATTTTATGGTGCCTCAGAAGTTTATTTTCACTTTAATTTCAGTGCTCATTTTTCAAGGTTGCCGAGTTTATTTTTTATTGAAGTGCAGTGTTTCTGTCCCTGGGTTTTCCGAATTTACAAATGAAGAGCTGGAACAGGCTACTCCTTTCCTTCTGTCTGTCAGTTATTTAGTAATACAGTGGTTATTGTACCCTGCACTTGTCATTCCTGTCAAAGATAGAACAGGCCCTTTGGCCCAGAATGTCTGTGTCAAACATGATGCCAGATTAAACTAAACACCTCTGTCTACAAGATCCATAATCCCCTGTATATACTGTAGAGTCATACAGCGTTGAAATAGGCCCTTCAGCCCATTTTGCCCACACCGACCTATCTCCACTAGTCCCACCTTGTTTTGCATTCAGTTCAGTAACAATCTGACTACAAATGCACAATCAGTACAAGAGTACAAGTTAATCGATTACACCAACGCAGTGCACAAGAGTTTCTGGCACCAGCCAGTTCAGGGTTCAAAATGAATGTTACAGTCTTAACTTGGCCGTAAAGGTCTGTTGTCCTGGTGATGGCATGGGGTCGGAGTTGCACTGTGCCACCTTTATAGCCAAGTCTAACACTTTTAATCACGCTGAACTTGGAGGGGTGGCGCAGCAGTAGAGTTGCTGCCTCACAGCGCCAGAGACCCGGGTTTGATCCTTACCTCGGAAGCTGTTTGTATGGAGTTTGTACGTTCTCCACGTGACTACGGTGGTTTAGGTTGCTCCGGTTTCAAGAGACAAGAGACATTTGTTGTCACGTGCACCAATTGGTACAGTGAAATCTGTGGTCACCATACAGCCAAACAAATTTAAAAAAGAACACAGAACACGATAGTCTTTAACACAAACATCCCCACACAGCGGAACAAAAGTCATCCTCCTCTGTTGTTCTGTTGTTCCTCCCCCATTCCAAAGACGTACAGGTTTTGTAGGTTCATTGGTTTCTGCAAAAAGGCCCTCGTAACCCCCTATCCCTAACCAGTCTGAAGAAGGGTCTAGACCCGAAATGTCACCCATTTCTACTCTCCAGAGATGCTGCCTGTCCCGCTGAGTTACTCCAGCTTTTTGTGTCTATCTTCAGTTTAAACCAGCATCTGCAGCAAAGATCCTGCAGCAAGATAGATCACTCATAAATGCAATGGGCTGACGTGTTGTACGCAACGGAGCGGAATGTGGGCCTTTTTTCATCCATTTCCGTAACCCGACCCGACCCGACCCAATGTTGCGGGGGAACATTTTGTGTTAATAAATTAAAATTCTGAAAATGAGGAGAAGATTTTTACCCAATTAACTGTTATTTTTACGAGGATGTTTCCATAACTGACTTCCGTCTCCGCACTATTATCCTATGGGATCTTCGGTGCGGAGACGGAAGCCGGTTACTGAAATGGGGCCGAAAATTACCCATGAATCTGCCCATGACTGTACTACGTCCTTTTCGTCGAGTGATCTATCTTGCTTGCTATAGGATCTTTGATCTGCAGCTCCTTCCTATACACCTGTGTAGGGCATGGATGCAAACGTGTGATAACATAATACTAGTGTACAGGTGATTGTTGGTTGGCGCAGACTCAATGGCTGAAGGACCTGTTTCCACGCTGCATCACTAAACTAACCTATGGATGTGCAGTATAATGTACTCTCATATACTCGATCTAAAACATTATTGACAACTCACTTAATCTATACACATCCCAATGCACCCACCCTGTGTCCTCTTCACACCTTACGTTCCACCCAAACTTTGTAACAGCATCAAAATTAGCAACCACTTATAGTCATAGAGTGATACGGCGTGGAAACAGGCCCTTCGGCCCAACTTGCCCACACCGGTCAACATGTCCCAGCTACACTAGTCCCACCTGCCTGCATTTGGACAATATCCCTCCAAACCTGCCCTATCCATGTACCTGTCCAACTGCTTCTTAAACGTTCAGTTAGTCCCAGCCTCAACTACCTCCTCTGGCAGCTCGTTCCTTACACCCACCACCCTTTGTGTGAAAATGTTACCCCTCAGATTTCTATTAAATCTCCCCCACTCTTTTAAATTTCTTCTCCGACAGCAACATTGCTTACTTTACTGGACCTAATCTCGCACTGGACGATTTTCATGTTATTCCCTGTCATGTATCTGTACACTGTGGACGGCTTGAATGTAATAATGTACCGTCTTTCTGCTGACTGGATCGCACGCAACAAAAGCTTTTCACTATACCTCGGCACATTTGATAATAAACTGAAACCAAACGCAAAGGAGTAGGAAGGAACTGCAGATGCTGGTTTAAACTGAAGGTAAACACAAAATGCTAGAGTAACTAGGCGGTACAGGCAGCATCTCTGGAGCGAAGGAATGGGTGATGTTTTCGGGTCGAGACCCTTCTCCCTTCAAAGTGCTCGTTGGTTGGTTAAAGGAACTGATCCTGGAGTGCCGTGGTGGGAAACAAAACAACATTCCTCTTTAGGTCTGAAGAAGGCTTATTGTGTCGGCCCCCTTCTCTTTAACATCTTTAACAAACAGAAAAGGCCAAAGTAGTTGCCGGAAAATGGTTTCCTGAATTGTGCAAACAAAAAAAGCAAGTGCAAATATACAGGTTACTTCAAGACTAAATTAATACATCCCAAAGGACTCAGGGTCTCACAGAGCAAATTAAATGCTGGAGTGTTTCAGGAGTGGGGGTGTGTGGTAGTTACTGGGCTTAGGGTGTAGCGTGAACTGTGTGAGCCAGTTAATAGACACAGTGCCCGCAATGGGCAATCATTCCTGATACAGACCAGCTTCTTCCCAGTTGTTATGAGGCAACTGAACCACACCCTCCCCCAGCTAGAGAGCGGTCCTGACCTCACATCCACCTCATTGGAGTCCTTCGAACTGTCTGTAATATATTTAACTATTTAATCTGTCGGGGAGAAAATGATGGCATGCTGGAATCCTGTCCCGCAGAGTTTAGTTTAGAGATACAATGCGGAAACAGGCCCTTCTGCCCACCGGGCCCGCACCGACCAGCGAGTCTGAAGAAGGGTCTCGACCCGAAACGTCACCTATTCCTTCGCTCCACAGATGCTGCCTCACCCGCTGAGTTTCTCCAGCATTTCTATCTACCCCGCATAGTAACACTATCCTACACACTCTAGGGACATTTTTTACATTTACCAAGCCAATTAACCTGCATACCTGCACGTCTTTGGAGTGTGGGAGGAAACCGAAGATCTCAGGGAAAACCCACGCAGCTCACGGGGAGAACGTACAAATTCCATACAGACAGCACCCGTAGTCGGGATCGAACTCGGGTCTCCGGCGCTGCATTCGCTGTGAGGTAGCAACTCTACCGCTGCGCCACCGTGCCGCAGAGTTACTCCAGCACTTTGTGTCTATCTCCGATAGATTAAATCGATAGATTAAATAGATTAAAGATAGACACAAAATGCCTCTTTTTCTTGCGTATGACATGCAAGTTGTAGGACAACTTGTTCTATTTGATCTTATTTGATTGTGCACACCAGGTTGATTGCATTAGTTGAAACAGGGCGGACCACGTGAAGGTTGCACCCCGCACAAAATGCTGGAGTAACACAGCACGCTTTCAAGCTTTAAGCTTCAAGAGAGTCAAGAGTGTTTTATTGTCATGTGTCCCAGATAGAACAATGAAATTCTTACTTGCTGCAGCACCACAGAATATGTAAACATAGTACACTGTAAACAAAACAATAAATGGGAGAAAAAAAAAGTTCAGTGTGTGAACACATACACATACTCACAAATACACATATATATATAGATCATATCACGCACACATACATACACTCAAAAGCACAAACAATAATAATGCAATAATAGTCTACGTAGTTTAGAGCTTATTTGAGGTTGTAGTGTTTAATAGCCAAATGGCTGTAGGGAAGAAGCTGTTCTTGGACTGAGGTTACAGTTTTCAGGCTCCTGTACCTTCTTCCCGATGGTAGGGGTGCTGTATCTTCCGTCTGATGGGAGCAGGAGAAGAAGGAATGACCGGGGTGGGACAAGAAACACTGAAACTGAGATGGAGAAGGAGACAAAGAGAGAGAAAACTAATTGTTGGTTTACAATGTACGAGGGTGTGGTCGGATAATTGGATTCACCAGAATGCAGCTGGAGAATCCGAGGAATTTCTGGATCTGGGTAGTGATTGAAACAGGAGGCACTGCCTGCCGATGGAGGAGATAATGTTTGCTGCCTTTCTCTGCCTGATCCGTCGTTCACGGCCCATTAGCAGAGATCAGACTGAGTAATCACATTTCCTGCTGTCGTCAGTTTAAGTCGTGAATTATCTGGAGGCATTTTAATGTGTTTTATTCCTCTGTGCCCAGCCCAATTCCCATAATTAGTAAGGGACAGGGATGCTGCCTGTACAAAATGGCAAACTTTGATGTGACTGACGACAATTTGTTTATTCCTTGCCTTACAATATTTTACAACATGTCTTACAATACTCGCTGGAGTTCAGAAGAATGAGTGGGAACCTCATTGAAATGTACAGAATAGTGAAAGGCTTGGAATAGAGTGGACATGGAGAGGATGTTTTCATCAGTGGGAGAGTTTAGGACTAGAGGTCATAGCCTCAGAAGTGAAGGACATTCTTTTCGGAAGGAGACGAGAAGGAATTTCTTTAGTCAGAGGGTGGTGAATCTGCGGAATCTTTGCCACCAAAGGTTGTGGAGGCCAAGTTAATTGATATTTTTAAGGCACAAATAGATAGATTCTTGATTAGTATGGGGAGAATGGGGTTCGGACAGAGAGATAGATCAGGCATGATTGAATGGCAGAGTAGACTTGATGGGCTAAATGGCCTAATTCTACTCCTATGACGATACAACAACATGGAAACAGGCCCTTCGGCCCACCAAGTCCACACTGGCCATCAATCGTCCACTCCGACTAGTCCTGTCCAAGATATACAAGATACATTTATTTGTTGCATGTACCAATTGGTACCGTGAAATGTGTGGTCGCTATACAGCCATACGAATAATAAAGAGCACAGAACACGATAGTCTTTAACACAGACATTCCCAAACAGCGGGATCAAAGTTTTTCACTGTGCGGGAATTGCTCCAAAATCCTTGGTCTAATTCTTAATTTTCTCATTTCCCACTTTCTCATCCACTCTCTACATATGAGGGGCAATTAACAGAGGCCGATTAACCTACAAACCCTGACATCTTTGGGAAATGGGAGGAAACTAGAGCATCCAGAGGAAATCCACGTGGTCACAGGGAGAGCTTGCAAACTCCACGCAGACAGCACCCAGGGTTAGGATCAAACCCGGGTCACTGGTGCTGTGAGGCAGTGGCTCCAGCTCACAAAATGCATTTTTTGCTTTTTTCCCCATAACTTCCCTATGTTCCCCTTGTGTTTTATGCACAGCACAGGACAAAAACAGGCCCTTCAGCCCACAATGCCTGTGCTAACCATGATGCCAAATTAGACCGCCAATTCCAGCGTTTTCTTTCTTTATTCAGATATCCATCCTCTACATTTTTTTTGATTTTTGTATTTTGTTCACCCTGTGTTCACCACGCACAATGTACCCTGTACTCTGGCTACTTAAAGCCCTCTGTGTAATCCTGCACCCTGTGTTTACACAGTAAACTAGGAATCCACTGGGGGGGGGCGGGGAGATGGCAGCTCTGCCGGCATTCTGTTCGTCTTTTCACTCTTTTTGTAATTTTTTAGTTTGTTAAAAGTTTTGTTTTAATGTTCTTCGGTTTGTTTTATGTGGGGGGAGGGGGGGGGGGACCGGGGTAAACTTTTTTTCCAGGTTTTTCCCTTCCCGGAGATGTGATCAATTTTAGATTCACATTCTCCAGGCTCTGCGGCCTACGATAAATGGAGCTGGAAGCCTCCTCAGACTGTCGTGAGCCCCACCGCGGGGCGTGGACTTAACATCGGAGCTGATCCCTTGCCTGGGATCGCTCCCACCACGGAATCAACATCAAGGGCTCGCAGTCTCGGGTGAGGTTGAGTCGGGAGCTCCAATGCCACGGAAGGTTCACCAGCCCCGACGCGAGGTTCGATCGTCCAGCGCGGGGGAGCTGACATTCGCCCGATGAGGGAGCTGATCGCCTTGACATGGAGGGCCCGAATGCCACCGGCTACGGGAGTTAATATCATCCGGTCAACGGGGGCTCAAGACCCACGACCGAGGAACAACTAAGGGAAGGACTTGAACTTTATTTTGTCTTCCATCACAGTGAGGAATGTGTAGGAGTAACTGCGGTGGATGTTCATGTTAAAATGTGTTTTTGAAGTGATCTGTTACTTTTAATTGTATGACTGACCTGGCCAATGAAATTCCTTGTATGTTGCAAAACATACTTGGCGAATAAAGTGTGATTCTGATCTATACATCTGTACACACCATGCACACTGTGTTTACCTGTGCCTCCCTGAATCCTGGTCACCTGTAACCTGTGTCCATTCTGCCCCCCGATGGTAACCTATAGCCATGTATGCACCTTGTACCATATAACCTGGTTACTATACCTGTATCCAGCTTGCTGCATCAGGTTACCCTGTAAAAAAAAAACACAATGTAACTCAGGTCAGGCAGCATCTCTGGAGAATATGGATTGGTAACATTGAGAATTGGAATCTTTCTTCAGATCCTGTTTATAGAGTCATAGAATCATACAGTACTTCAGCCAACATGGCCATGCCAACAAAGATGCCCCATCTAAGCGAGTCCCATTTGCCCATGTTTGCCCCATATCCCTTCAACCCTTTCTTACTGGTTCCTCTGTCTCTATACTCTAGTTACTCAGTCTACCCTATAACAGGGTTAGTATACCAGTATCCATGCTGTTCCATGAGTTTATACGATACGATGGAACTTTATTTATCTCAGGAAGGAAATTGATCTGCCAACAGTCATAAAACACAAGTTACATGAAATTAAAGTGACGAGTGGAAAGGATTGGGGATGTGCAAAGATTTGGGGAGCGGACGGGGGAGGGGAGTCAGTCTCAGTCTACCCCACGACTGAAGGGGGAGGAATTTTACAGTTAACATAGAAACATAGAAAATAGGCGCAGGAGTAGGCCATTCGGCCCTTCGAGCCTGCAATATGATCATGGCTGATCATCCAACTCAGTATCCTGTACCTGCCTTCTCTCCATACCCCCTGATCCCTTTAGCCACAAGGGCCACATCTAACTCCCTCTTAAATATAGCTAATGAACTGGCCTCAACTACCTTCCGTGGCAGAGAATTCCACAGATTCACCACTCGGTTCTAAAAGACTTCCCCCTTATCCTTAAACTGTGATCCCTTGTTCTGGACTTCCCCAACATCGGCAACAATCTTCCTGCGTCTAGCATGACCAACCCCTTAAGAATTTTGTAAGTTTCTATAAGATCCCCCCTCAATCTTCTAAATTCTAGCGAGTACAAGCCGAGTCTACCCAGTCTTTCTCCATATGAAAGTCCTGACATCCCAGGAATCAGTCTGGTGAACCTTCTCTGTACTCCCTCTATGGCAAGAATGTCTTTCCTCAGATTAGGAGACCAAAACTGTACACAACACTCCAGGCGTGGCCTTACCAATACCCTGTACAACTGCAGTAGTACCTCCCGGCTCTTATACTCAAATCCTTTTGCTATGAATGCTAACATACCATTCGCTTTCATCACTGCCTGCTGCACCTGCATGCTTACTTTCAATGACTGGTGTACCATGACACCCAGGTCTTGTTGCATCTCCCCTTTTCCTAATCGGCCACCATTCAGATAATAGTCTACTTTCCTGTTTTTGCCACCAAAGTGGATAACCTCATATTTATCCTCATTATACTGCTTCTGCCATGCATTTGCCCGGTCACCCAACCTATCCAAGTCACCTTGCAGCCTCCTAGCATCCTCCTCATAGCTAACACTGCCCCCCAGCTTCGTGTCATCCGCAAACGTGGAGATGTTGCATTCAATTCCCTCATCCAGATCATTAACATATATTGTAAATAGCTGGGGTCCCAGCACTGAGCCTTGCGGTACCCCACTAGTCACTGCCTGCCATTGTGAAAAGCACCCGTTTACTCCTACTCTTTGCTTCCTGGTTGCCAGTCAGTTCTCTATCCACATCAATACTGAATCCCCAATACCGTGTGCTTTAAGTTTGCATACTAATCTCTTATGTGGGACCTTGTCGAAAGCCTTCTGAAAGTCCAGATATAACACATCCACTGGTTCTCCCTTATCCACTCAACTAGTTACATCCTAAAAAAATTCTATAAGATTTGTCAGACATGATTTACCTTTCATAAATCCATGCTGACTTTGTCCAATGATTTCACCACTTTCCAAATGTGCTGCAATCCCATCTTTAATAACTGACTCTAGCATTCTCCCCACTACCGATGTTAGACTAACTGGTCTGTAATTCCCCGTTTTCTCCCCCTCCCCTTTTAAAAAGTGGGGTTACATTAGCTACCCTCCAATCCTCAGGAACTACTCCAGAATCTAAACAGTTTTGAAAAATTATCACTGATGCATCCACTATTTCTGGGGCTACTTCCCTAAGTACACTTGGATGCAGCCTATCTGGCCCTGGGGATTTATCGGCCTTTACTCCATTCAATTTACCTAACACCACTTCCCGGCTAACCTGGATTTCACTCAGTTCCTCCATCTCATTTGACCCCCGGTCCCCTGCTATTTCCGGCAGATTATTTATGTCTTCCTTAGTGAAGACAGAACCAAAGTAGTTGTTCAATTGGTCTGCCATGTCCTCGTTCCCCATGATCAACTCACCAGTTTCTGACTGCAAGGGACCAACATTTGTTTTAACTAATCTTTTTCTCTTCACATATCTATAAAAACCTTTGCAGTCAGTTTTTATGTTCCCTGCCAGTTTTCTTTCATAATCTATTTCCCTTTCCTAATTAAGCCCTTTGTCCTCCTCTGCTGGACTCTGAATTTCTCCCAGTCCTCTGGTAGGCTGCTTTTTCTGGCTAAATTGTATGCTTCATCTTTTGTTTTGATACTATCCCTGATTTCCCTTGTTATCCATGGATGCACTACCTTCCCTGATTTATTCTTTTGCCAAACTGGGATGAACAATTGTTGTAGTTCACCCATGCAGTCTTTAAATACCTTCCATTGCATATCCACCGTCAACCCTTTAAGAATCACTTGTCGGTCTATCATGGCCAATTCACGTCTCATACCCTCAAAGTTACCTTTCTTTAAGTTCAGATACCTTTCTTTAAGTTCAATTTGATAGCCATAGGGAAAAAGAAGGGTCTCGACCCGAAACGTCACCAATGCCTTCTCTCGAGAGATGCTGCCTGTCCCGCTGAGTTACTGCGGCATTTTGTGTCTACCTAAATCTAAAAAACTTTCCACTGTACCTCAGTAAATGTGACAAATATTTGGGGGGGGGGGGCAGAGCTTGCGGATTGATTGGCATGAGAAGGCGGGGGCGGGATTAGGGTGTGATTGACAGCTGATGGAGGGCGGAGCGAGATATGCGCGTCATTGAGGGGCGGGGTCAGGTTTTAAACATAGACATAGATTATGATTAGGCATAGATTACGATTGACAGCTGGCGGAAGGCGGGGCGATGTCTTCACGTCATTAAGGGGGCGGGGTTAGAGTATGACTGACAGCTAGTGGAAGGCGGGGCGAGGACTAAACGTCATTGAGGGGCCGGGATAAGGGTATGACTGACAGCGAATGGAGGACCGGGCGAAATCAGCGCGTCATGAAGGGGCGGGGTCAGGGTGTGACTGACAGCTGACGGAAGGCGGAGCTAGGTCTTGTCCGGCGTGGAGGCGGGGTCAGCAGGTGATTGACAGCGGGAGGGGGGCGGATTACGGGTCGCGTGTGAGGCGGCACCCGCCCGTTCACCCGACCGCGAGTTCGTGGACGATTTCGAAATGGGCGGTGTTGGTGGCAGCAGAAGTAGTGGCGGCGGCAGCAGCAGCAACACCGCCGCCGCTCGCAGACGGTTGTCCGCCTGAGCAGCGTCGCGCCTCGCCTCGCCTCGCCTCCCCCTCGGTGGGTGATGCCGGCAGCGGGAGCTTGATGAAAAGCCCGGAGTGCGCGGCGGAGCTGGAGCTGGAGACGGAGCCCGGCCACGACCACGGCCTGCGGGAGATGACGGGCAACCTGCGGCTGAGGGGGCCGAGTCCGCCCTGTCCCTGTCCGTGCCCGGCCCCCTCTCCCTCTCCCTGCAGGCCCATCCCCCGGCTCATCGTCACCCAGGACGAGTCGCTGGCCAGGCCCGGAGCGGTGGCGGCGACGGGGGCGGCGGACGACGAGCAGCCCGACGAGGAGTCGCCGTCGTCGGACAGCGGCTGCGGAGGCTCCCCCGCGCCCTCGCTGCTGCTCCGCAAACTGTCGGGGTCGTCGCTCTCCTCCGCCGGGCACTCGTCGTCCTTCGAGGAGTCCGAGGACGACTTCAGCCCCTGCAGCGACGCCGAGAGCCAGCCGCCGCAGTACCTCAGCCTGGAGGACGGCCTGGGGGTGAGTGGGGGCCCGGCCCTCCCGGGGAGAGGAGAGTGGCTGGGGGTCGAGAGATAGGGGGAGAGGCTGGAGGTGGAGAAGGGAGAGGGCTGGGGGGGGGGGGGAGAGGGTCTAGTGATGGGGGGAGAGAGGATCTAGTGATGGGGGAGAGAGGGTCTAGTGATGGGGAGAGAGGATCTAGTGATGGGGAGAGAGGATCTAGTGATGGGGAGGAGAGAGGGTCTAGTGATGGGGGGAGAGAGGGTCTAGTGATGGGGAGAGAGGGTCTAGTGATGGGGGGAGAGGATCTAGTGATGGGGGGAGAGGGTCTAGTGATGGGGGAGAGAGGGTCTAGTGATGGGGGGAGAGGGTCTAGTGATGGGGGGAGAGGATCTAGTGATGGGGGAGAGGGTCTAGTGATGGGGGAGATAGGATCTAGTGATGGGGGGAGAGGATCTAGTGATGGGGGAGAGAGGGTCTAGTGATGGGGGGGGAGAGGGTCTAGTGATGGGGGGAGAGGATCTAGTGATGGGGGGAGAGGGTCTAGTGATGGGGGGGGAGAGGATCTAGTGATGGGGGGAGAGGGTCTAGTGATGGGGGAGATAGGATCTAGTGATGGGGGGAGAGGGTCTAGTGATGGGGGAGAGAGGGTCTAGTGATGGGGGAGATAGGATCTAGTGATGGGGGGAGAGAGGATCTAGTGATGGGGGAAGAAGCTAGTCGACGGAGAGAGGGTGGAGGTAAAGACTGGAGGTCGAAGGGGGACAGAAGGGAGGGAAAGGCTGGTGGTCGGAGGGGGGGAGCTGGTCAGAGGGGGAGAGAGGTTGGAGATTGAGAAGTAGGGTTAGAGATTACAGGCTGAGGGGGGGTAGAGGTTGTAGGGACAGGGGGAGAGGATGGTTTTCGGGGGAGAGAGGGAGACAGAGGGGCTGGTGGTCGAAGAGAGGGAGGGTTAGGCTGGGAAGACGAGCGGATGGTCGAATGAAGCGAGCTTCGATCATCGAGGAGAACATTCCCCAATCTGTACACAGCAAGCTCCGACAGGCTGCTGCTGGGATAAGGTATTTACCTGGGGTACTCCCTCTCAGCCCAGCTCTTTAAACTGGTGGGGGGTCTCAGGAACTTGCAGCTCCACGTGGGAACCTGGCTTCCCACCCCCTTGTCTGGTCGGGGGGGGCTGTCACCTCTGACAGCGCGGCACTCTCTCGGTACACACCTGGACTGTCGTGCTTGGATTAGGACTAGAAGAGTCCCTGACTTGCGACGAGGCTGAGCCACAGGCGTCGTTGGAGGTGGAGGGAAACGGTGGTGATGTACATGTTCCCTGGAAAGCAGGCGGAAAGAGGGTGATGAACGGGTGCTGGAGGGGCAGGTGTGAGAGTGAAAAGGTGACATGCCTATCCCCTGGGGAAGGTTATATCTGCTCTGGTGGCTGAGGCATGTCTGATAGGAAAGGGTGATTTGGAGGTTGGTGTAGAGCGCCTATTTTGTTTGTGCTATGATATCCTTCAGTTGAGAGAGAATTGTCCACCAATGTCCATGGGAGTCAAAGGAACACAACAAAGGCGATGTGGGCATGCTGCTGGATCAGGGTGGTACCTGAGTTTGATATATTGTGATCTCAGATGTTGTTCCATTAGGATTTTATTTTGTTTGTAGTGAAATGATTCTCTGTTCTTTAAGTTTTTCTGGTAAGGATCTATAGTTTTTTTATTATCTAATTGTTTACCTATAAAGAGTTTTGGGGACTGTCAAAGGGATTTCATAAGTTCTAGATGCAGAATTAGGCCATTTGGCCCATCAAGTCTATTCTGCCATTCAAAATGGTTGATCGTTCCCTCTCAATCCCATTCTCCTGCCTTCTCCCCATAACCCTTGATACCCATGCTAATAATTTGCTCTGTTTTCTCGTTGTTTTTTAATTTAAATACGTTTGGGTCGAAAATAATTTGTAGTGTCCCATGTCTGTTGTTGGCAATGTTATTATTGGCGATTTGGTTGTGTTTAGCTTGTCCGTTAAAAAAATAGTTGGATCGGCTTCAATTTTCCTTTTACTAGGCGCTGAATCTGTGAGCAGGAGCTCTGGTACAGTTACACAAATGTTTTTGTTCTGTGGTGAAGGTCCAAGAGTTGTGGTACAAACCGAACACTTGGAGGATGGGTTTGATTTCCGTTCTGCTTTTGGCTTGTGCTGCAGAGAGCATTGGCTTAGTAGCAGTCGGTGAATTACATTCAGACATGATGGCATGTTTGTGCTTTATTTAAAATCCCTAACTCTGCTGCCATTTGCAGCTGCAACCAAAGATCATTGGCTGCAACAATGCCAGGACTGCATGTGACTTGTGTACAATGGAAATCTCGACGCTGAGTTGCTCTATCATGGGGTGCTTTGCAGTCCAACCTAATTAACCTGTCACACAGATTAGTCTGACTGAACCCATGGATGGTGAAAATGTTTGTTTCACTGGAGGTCAATGAGCTGTCCGCTGACAATTAAAATGTGATCAGTTGTACCCATCTCTCTTTGCACACACTGAACTTAAGCTGATCCAATCTTGGCTTCCTGTCTTCTATCTTGCTTTGTTATTTCACACTGAGTCTGTGCCTGTGATGTTGCTGCAAGCAAGGTTTTCATTGTACCTGTGCCTAACCGTACTCGTGCGTATGACAATAAACTTGACCTGACTTGCTACCGCTACGTTCATTGACATGCAATGGTTCTAAGTCCACATTTTGCCCTCGATTCAACTACTTTAAAAATGCTCTTCTCTATCTCTGTCGCCATATTCAGCCTTCCAGCCTTTGCAAGACTTGATGCTCTGATAAGCCTTGGTTGGGCTTCATTGTTTAATTGTTCCTACAAGTTGGGTGGGGGGGGGGGGGGGGCGGGTAATATCTCCTTCCGAAGCATCTGTTTATCTCTCCTACTTCAATACACAGGCGGCATTCTGGTCACTAATCATTCTCCTTGAGTGGATTTTTTTGTGTCTTTGAGTTTCTGCGAACCTATTTTGGAATGTTTCGCTCTGTTCCATGGAGTATCAGATAGTTGCTGTTTTGTCTCTGTTACAGTGTCCATCATTTGTGGTTCACAATCCCACTCTGGACATTCGAGCAGTCTGGACAATTTTTGCAATCTGAACGAAGAGTGAGTTGGCATGTTCATCATGATGTCCAAACTGTCAACCAATCTCATCTCGGACGCGGAGCTAGTCTCTCCAGTGTTACTCCTTCCCCCCCTCCCCCCCCCTGACTCCGGGCGCTGTCTGTACAGAGTTTGTACTTTCTCCCCGTGACTTGCTTGGGCTTTCTCTGGGTGCTCCGGTTTCTTCCCACACTCCAAAGACGTGCAGTCTTGTAGGTTAATTGGCTTGGTAAAATTGTAATTTGTTCCTAGTGTGTGAAGGACCGTGTGAGTGTGTGGCGATGGCTGGTCGGCACGAACTTGGCGGGCCGTAGAGCCTGTTTTCACGTTGTATCTCTGAACTAAAAACGAAGCCGAGACTGGAGTCCTCTGGATTGTCCTAAACATATAAGATGCTGTAGAATTGGGGAGATGTGTAGGCAGATATTTTGCACAAAGTGTAGAGTATCTGGAACATGCTGACAGTGGTGGTGGTGACAGGTGCAATGAAGGGGTTTTAAATGGCTACCTAGATTTAGAAACATAGAAAATAGGTGCAGGAGGAGGTCATTCGACCTTTCGAGCCAGCACCGCCATTCATTGTGATCATGGCTGATCGTCCGCTATCTATAACCCGTGCCTGCCTTCTCCCCATATCCCTTGACTCCACTAGCCCCTAGAGCTCTATCCAACTCTCTCCGACTATCCAAATTTGTATGGAATGGAGGGATATGAATCGTGTGCAGGCAGGTGAGATAAATTTATCTTGGTATCATGTTCGGCACAGACATTGTTAGCTGAAGAGCATGTTGCTGTGAGTACAATCCTGTGTTCTATAAATGCAATGGCAATCGACCGTGGCTGGCAGGGGAATTATGTGTGTGTGTGTGTGTAGGTTTTGCCTGGGTTACAGGATTAATATCTATTTCATGTGGAAGTCAAACGCATTGTAATTCTATTTAATTATATGCTTGGTGATGAAGAAGCCATACGCAACAGATTGCAGCATTTTTTAGGATTGCAGCATGTTTTGCAGCATGGGGATTGGAGGGCCCAGTGTCACTCCCCACTTCAAGTGGAATGTACTGCAGTAAAATACAGAGTGCTGGAGGAACTCAGCAAGTCAATCCACAAGGTAGACAAAAGTGCTGGAGAAACTCAGCGGGTGCGGCAGCATCTATGGAGCGAAGGAAATGGGCAACGTTTCGGGCCAAAACCCTTCTTCAGACTGGGTCTGAAGTCAATCCGCAACTTGGGAGGGAAATGGACAGGTGACGTTGCGGGTCAGGTTCCTTCAGTTTCTGTCCATTTCCTTCCACAGATGCTGCCTGACCCGCTGAGTCAGTTTAAAAAATAGTTTTTAACTGAAACGTCCAAAATCTGCAGTCTCTTGTGACTGAATGTAGGGCAGGTTGTGTAATCCATGTGCAGGTTTGAACACATCCTATCCAGTTCAGCAACTGTGACAGAAATATGTACTGGAGATCTGAAATAAAGACAGCAAATGCAGGATTCACTGAGCTGGTCAGGGAGCACAGACAAGTCAAGTCGAGTTTATTCGTCACATAAGCATACGAGGTGTGCAGTGAAATGAAAAGTGGCAATGCTTGCGGATTGTGCAAAAAAAAACCCTACAAAACAGAATGGAACATATTCACATGTTACATATTTGTTGGAGGAAAGAAAAATAAAAAAACAGCAATTTAAAAAGACACCACACAACAGTAAATTAGTACAGCTATGTGTTTAAGGTGTTTAAGAAAGTACAGCAGATGCTGGAAAATCGAAGGTAGACAAAAGTACTGGAGAAATTCAGCGGGTGTAGCGTCTATGGAGCGAAGGAAATGGGTAACGTTTCAGCCCAAAACCCTTCTTCTTAGTACAGTAAGTTAGTCCCTGGCGAGATAGGAGTTTACAGTCTTAATGGCCTCTGGGAAGAAACTCCTTCTCATCCTCTCTGTTTTCACAGTATGTCAACGGAGGCGTTTGCAGCTGGAACAGCCCGTTGCTGGGGTGGAAGGGGTCCCCCATGATCTTGTTGGCTCTGGATTTGCACCTCCTGATGTATAGTTCCTGCAGGGGGGGCGAGCGTAGTTCCCACAGTGCGTTCGGCCGAACGCATTGCCCTCTGCAGAGCCTTCTTGTCCTGGGCAGAGCAGTTCCCAAACCAAATTGTGATGTTTCCGGACAAGATGCTTTCCACAACCGCTGAGTAGAAGCAGAGAGAAAAACAATTTCTGCTCAGAGGCACTTATTACAGTAAGCAGTGCATCACCTGCACATGAGTCCGTTGCATTATGCATGTGTGTCCGTATTTGCTTGCTCTGATGTTTATGTTGTCCTAAGCTTGCTGTGATTAAGTTCTGCGTGTGTGTACTGTTGTAACCCGATAACCTGCAGGCATTACTATTAATAAACTGCGGTGAGGGTGATATTCTCAGAAGAATTCCAGCTATCCAGGTAATCAATCAATCACCTGTTCAATTGTCTTGAGGTTTCAACAAAGGACGCCTCCCTCTTTTCATGATGGAAAGATTAAATACTTAATTCCAAAGAAATAATCAGAAGAACAATGAAGTGTAATAAACCTTTGCAAGGGTGGTATTTATTACCCCAGAAGTATTGTGGGCTTGAACTTTATTTAATGCAAAGTTAAAAGGAATTAATTATCATGGTTTCAATGCTTAAGGTTAAATGCAGTAGTGATGTAAGTATTGCCGAAGAAGAACTGCTCTGGTTGCAGGATTGGAAAGTACAGTAAGTCAGATGGTGGAAGGAAGGTCCCATGTCTCTCTGAAGATTCTGTCCATCAACTGGTCTCCACAGGGTGAACACCTAGTCTGAAGAAGGGTCTTGACCCGGAACGTTACTTTTCTCCAGACCTTATCCGCAAGGTTACTCCAGCAGTTTGTGCAACTGCAGTTCTTTCCAACACACCTTTCTAATAAATATCATTGCCATGAACATTCTTTCCCCAGTATAGTCATCATTGCATTTGTGGAGTTATAGAGTGATACAGCATCGAAATAGGCCCTTTGGCCTATTCCACAGCCTCACAACTCTCTGTTAAGGGCTTGGACATACTAGAGGCAGGAAACATGTTCCCGATGTTGGGGGAGTCCAGAACCAGGGGCCACAGTTTAAGAATAAGGAGTAAAGGGCCTGTCCCGCCAGCATGCGGTGAGCGCGACCTAACGTGGTTGCTTGAGCCGTCCGGCTACGCTGGGCCGGTCCCACTTCGATCGCCGGAGCCATATGGAGTTGTGCGGAGTTGGTCCCGACATCGCGTAGGGCTCCGAAAAACTGACCGTGTTCAAGAGTTCCGCACGGCACCGGCTTGTCGGCCCGCAGCCGCATCGAGGACGTGCGCACCGCCTCGACGTCGTGCCTCCGTGACCCCCTCTCTGTGTGCCTCTGTGGCCCCCTCTCTGTGTGCCTCCATGCCCCTCTCTGTGTGCCTCCGTGCCCCTCTCTATGTGTCCCTCTCTGACTTGCGAACTTACCACGGACGTCGCGCCACTCACCCGACCTCCGCATGGCCCCCGCTGCCGGTTTGGTTGCACTCGCCGCATGCAGGCGCATGCTGGTGGGACCGGCCCTGTACGGGGATCACTCGACCTCCGTGCGGCTCTCGCTTCCAGTTTGGTCGCGCTCACTGCATGGAGTCGCATGCTGGTAGGACAGGCCCTTAAGCCATTTAGAACAGAGATGAGAAAACACTTTTTCTCACAGAGAGTTGTGAGTCTGTGGAATTCTCTGCCTCAGAGGGAGGTGGAGGTAGGTTCTCTGGATGCTTTCAAGAGAGAGCTAGATAGGGCTCTTAAAAATAGCGGAGTCAGGGGATATGGGGAGCAGGCAGGAATGGGGTACTGATTGGGGATGATCAGCCGTGATCACATTGAATGGTTTCGAAGGAAATAGGTGACCCGTCTGAAGAAGGGTCTCGACCCGAAACGTCACCTATTCCTTCGCTCCATAGATGCTGCTTCACCCGCCGAGTTTCTCCAGCATTTTTATCTACCTCCAATGTATTTCTAGTATTTTCTGTTTTCATTTGAGCTTCAGAGCTTCAGCATCTCTACGGCCTTTGTACTATCTGGGTCACGTTTGTTTTCATTGATTTACGGTGTTATGTTTCATTCGCATTTCTGAAAATGTGCTATCTGTCAATTTCAACATTGCAGCCCGCAGTGTCTTTCACTTTAGAAATTTCATTCAGAAAGAACTGAGCTTAATTTGGCAGTTGGCATTAAAAACAGAAATTGATAATAACATTCAGCAGAGTAGAGCAAAATTATTAACATTTCAGGCGAGATCTTTCTCCATCGATTTTGAAATGTGGGCTATTTTTCTTTATTTTTTTCCTTTATCCTGCATTTTGCTTTAGTTGCAGATTTCCTGCGTCACAATTTTTTGATTCCATGTTGCAAGTTGGCATTTTGTTACAATGTATTGGATGCAAGAACTGACATGACAATTTGTTAATATTGTGTCACCTTCTTTGTGTCCAAAGCCCTCCACATTGGCGTGGGATAAAGAATTGACTGTACTTTAAATTTTGTGAGATGCTTTGCAAGTTCTATGACCTATGATCTATGTAAAGTATTCCTATTGATTACTGTAATAATATGACAGTAATCTGATAAATTATGATTACAGGAACCCAGTTGCTTAAGTGGTTACATGTAGAATTGTCATCTTGTGGTTTCATTGACTGCGTAGAATTAAAACAATGTGTTTGCTGTCTCTGCTTGCTCTTCCTCTATTTTCCTTACCATCCAATTTGTATTCTGTATTCTATTTCAATGAACTTTTTAAATATCAGCAATTATGAAAATACAATAACTCATTATTATGGACCTCTTTATAATTAATTTATAGTGGACAGACCTATCGATTGCCACCGCTACCGGCTGGCATTGCCCGCCGATGCCACCCCTGGCCTGTACCCCCATGCCTGGCCACTTCCAATTCCTCGTTAATCCTTATTCAGTCCTAGTGGACACTGTTCCCCCTGCCCATGGTCCGTTATAACGAGGGTTTACTGTATCTGAACTGTCTTATTCTGGATATAACAATGACTAAAGTATCGCTGCTAACTTCCAGTACAGAATCCGTGCTTGGCTCCACTTACATCCATAAGTGTGTGAACCATTTTTTCACTGACTTGTTTGTGCAAATTTAACTTTGTAT
This sequence comes from Raja brachyura, assembly GCA_963514005.1. The sequence continues at coordinate 16,509,567 of OY740819.1, read as the reverse complement.
TTGTTCTGTACTTGTCCTTTTACTTGGATGTGAACCATTTTTTCACTGACTTGTTTGTGCAAATTTAACTTTGTATTTGTTCTGTACTTGTCCTTTTACTTTGTTTTCTTATCTTTAATCTCTTCCTTTCTTTAATTTCATTTTTTTAAAACAATTAATGGGCAGGATGTTGTTTGGCTTAAATGTGATGCAATACTCCGATGATATGCAGTGGCGTTCATCGACTGGAGCTGATCCTATGTTATCTGTGCTAGGAATCTGTCCCCTTCCCAGTCTCACCGCACGCTTGCTTCCAAACGTACTCGTATTTTGTGTTCACTGTGTCAACCCTGGAAATGGCTGCTCAACAACAATGTAGGAATAACCTAACTGCAAGACAATAGACAATAGGTGCAGGAGTAGGCCATTCGGCCCTTCGAGCCAGCACTGCCATTCAATTTGATCATGGCTGATCGTCCCCAATCAGTACCCCCGTTCCTGCCTTCTCCCCATATCCCCTGACTCGGCTATTTTTAAGAGCTCTATCTAGCTCTCTCTCGAGAGCATCCAGAGAACCGGCCTCCACCGCCCTCTGAGGCAGAGAATTCCACACTCTCTGTGAGAAAAAGAGCTTGTAATGGTCTCCGACCATCTACTTGAAATTACGAATGGGTAACAACTGACCCTTGCCATGATGCCCACACCCCTTCACTTGAGTTGGGAAGTGAAAGGCACAATGGCTCAGATGCTTCACAGCCCCAGAGACCCAAGTTCGATCTTGACCTTGGGTGCTGTCTGTGTGGAGTTTGCACATTCTCCCTGTGACCACACGGATTTCCTGTGGGATTCTAGTTTCCTCCCATATCCCAAAGGCGTGGGTTTGTAGATGGGTGTGTAGAATGGGACTGCAGATGCTGGTTTACACCGAAGAGAGACACTAAATTCTGGAGTAACTCTTCAGGTCAGGAAGCATCTCTAAACCAGAATTGGAGCGTGAATGGGTTTGTAATTATGGAGCAAGAGGATGTGAGGAATCTTGAAGTTGACGATGTGGAATAGAATCGGTGGACGTTGTTGAACTTTTAGTTTAGAGATACAGCGTGGAAACTCGGTCCACTGAGTCCATGCCAACCAGCGATCGATCACCCCATACACTAGCACTATCCTACGAACAATTTACAATTTTTACTGAAACCAAATTAATGTACAAACTTGTATATGCTTGGATGTGTGGGAGGAAACCGGAGCACCCGCTGAAAAGCCACACCGTCACGGGAAGAATGTACAAACTCCATACAGACAGCACCCGTAATCGGGATGGAACTTGGGTCTCTGGCGTTGTAAGGCAGCACTCTACCACTGCGCTACTGTGCTGGATTACATAATTAAAGTTGGGGGAAGAACAGGCCCTGGTCAGACAGCACTTTGCCCTCAATGTTTGGCCCTGAACCTCTTCCTCTTGTGTTTCCTCTCAGTTTGATTTAATCTTTTTGCCACCATATATTTAGTATCTGTGTTCCATCTATTCTAATTCTACAATTGCTCACTCCTGGATTTTTTACACAAAGCCCGCCTATAAATATCCGCTGGAAATGTTGATTAGATAATTGCGAGGAAATGGGTCATTCCGATTTAATTTTTAAAAATCTCTCTGTCCAGTCATTTCCTGCCTGAATGAGACAACGTGCATGGACTGTGATCCATGGTGCCTATCGCAGGAATGTTCTTCTTTAGATGAGTTAGTGCTTGGGAAAATAAGGTCCATGTTTATGAGTGACTAATTGTTGGGTTAGGAATGTAACTATTGAGAAAACTCATTGTGCGTTTCCGTTTATCACCTCCTAGAATTCCAAAGGCCCACTTTCTAAAGGAACTCTCCATCCCGCATTTCCTCGCCCTCCCCGGGAAACGTAATGAATGAATGTTCCCAGCAGTGAGCCTTTGCAATTACTACCTCTCAAACACAAGGATGAAATGTCAAAGAAGGCCCCCAATCCTTTTCATCATTCAGAAAAATCTCTTGCAGTTTTGTGGTAGAGTTGTTGCCTTACAGTGCTGGAGATCTGGGTTCGATCCTGGCTATGGGTGCTGTGAAGAAAGCGAGTGGTATGTTAGCTTTCATAGCAAAAGGATTTGAGTATAGGAGCAGGGAGGTTCTACTTCAGTTGTATAGGGTCTTGGTGAGACCACACCTGGAGTATTGCGTACAGTTCTGGTCTCCAAATCTGAGGAAGGACATTATTGCCATAGAGGGAGTGCAGAGAAGGTTCACCAGACTGATTCCTGGGATGTCAGGACTGTCTTATGAACAAAGACTGCATAGACTCGGTTTGTACTCTCTAGAATTTAGGAGATTGAGAGGGGATCTTATAGAAACTTACAAAATTCTTAAGGGGTTGGACAGGCTAGATGCAGGAAGATTGTTCCCGATGTTGGGGAGGTCCAGGACAAGGGGTCACAGCTTAAGGATAAAGGGGAAATCCTTTAGGACCAAGATGAGAAGGACTTTTTTCACACAGAGAGTGGTGGGTCTCTGAAACTCTCTGCCACAGAGGGTAGTTGAGGCCAGTTCATTGGCTATATTTAAGAGGGAGTTAGATGTGGCTAAGGGGATCAGAGAGTATGGAGAGAAGGCAGGTACGGGATACTGAGTTGGATGGTCAGCCATGATCATATTGAATGGTGGTGCAGGCTCGAAGGGCCGAATGGCCTACTCCTGCACCTAATTTCTATGTTTCTATGTATTGATGTGTGTGTATATTTATATAATTGTAACGTGGACACACTGATCTGTTCTGTATTCATGCCTACTATATTCTGTTGTGCTGAAGCAAAGCAAGAATTTCATTGTCCTATCTGGGACACATGACAATAAACTCACTTGACTTGACTTGTCTATACGGAGTTTGTACGTTCTCCCTGTGACCGCCTGGGTTTCCCCGGGTGCTCCGGTTTCCGCCCACACCAAAAACATGCAGGTTTGTAGGTTAATTTGTTGTGGTAAAGATTGTAAATTGACCTGAGTGGGCAGGATCGTGCTAGTGCATGGGGAATGCTGGTCGGCACCGACTCAGTGGGCCGAAGGGCCTGTTACCGTGCCGTATCTTTAAACATAGCTTTGCAGAGAGGGTGGTTTTTGCACCTTCTCAATGAAGAAAAATAAATGTCCAAATATCAGTATTCCTGTTTCCCAACTTCCTGACTTTGACTGCCTCCTCCTTGCACATACCCATGAAAGTAATCTGCATTGGGCTCTACTTTTGTTTTGAGGTACTGTACAGTTGAGATGCAGTTGCCGTTGTTGTAATGTGAAATATCTCCCATACAATAAGATGACACGCAGGACAGTGCAGCAACTGGGAAAAGAATCTCGATAAATACTGGCCGGGACATGGGGTAGAATGGGAATTGCCAATTGTTAAGCATAACTGACTGACAGGACAGATTAAGGAATGGGTGATGTTTCGTGTCAAGACCCTTCTTCTGACTCGGTCTCAACCCGAAATGTCACCCATTCCTTCTCTCTCCAGATGCTGTCTGCCCCGCTGAGGTACTCCAGCTTTTTGTGTCTATCTTCGGTTTAAACCAGCATCTGCAGTTCCTTCATACACAGGACAGATAAAGATCTTGTGTGTAAAATGACTCCCCTGACAGTGCAGAAGTTCCACTCTTCTTCAGTTGGATCTATTGTCGTTGCAGACTTGGTCTAGATCTCGCTGACCTCCACACACTCACCATACATCGTGACGAGCCCTCGGGTGACTTGGTGCATTAGTTCATAAGTAACATTAGGCCATTCGGCCCATCGAGTCTGCTGTGCCATACAATCATGGCTGATCTATTTTTCCCTCTCAACCCCATACTTATGAACTAATGCACCAACAGAATCAAGGGATATGGGGTGAAGGCATGAATGGGGTACTGATTGTGGATGATCATGGAGCTCTTGTTGGGAGAGCTCCCAACGCGGATGGCGATGAACTCCATGGAGTGCTGGGGCCCTTTGCCGAGGGCTTCCAGCGTTGAATCTCCACCCAGCGCGGCCTGGGGACTTTGGGAGCCGCGGACTCCGGTGGGGGGGCGGTGACTCGGGGTCCAGGCCGAGGACGTCCCCCAGCCCCGACGTCAGACTTGCATCACCCCGGGGAGCGGGCTTGAACATCGGGCCACCCGGAGCGGTGACAGTGGAGGGCTCGGGGAGGCCCTGACCATGGGGGCATCGGGAAGAGACTGACTTTGGTGCCTACCCTCACGGTGGGAAATTGTGATCCTGCTGTGAGGGGATGTTGTATGTTGAATTTCTATCTACTTTGTGTTGTGTTCTTCCTGTGTGGCGACTTCATTTCACTGTGCCAATTGGCACACTTGACAAATAAAATCTATCCGTATCTGTATCTATCTGTATGATCACATTGAATGGCGGTGCTAGCTCGAAGGGCCGAATGGCCTACTCCTGCACCTGTTGTCTATTGTCAAAGGGTTCTTGATCTGAAACATTGATTCTGTTTCTCTTTCCACACATGCTGCCTGACCTATCGTGACACAATAACATTCAACTTTAAAGCCTTTGACTGAAAGTATATTTCAAAATATAACTATACAAAGCCATCTTGCTTAGAGTACATCATTGCAAACAGTTTTATTAGCTGAAATTAGCCACACACAAAAAATAGCAGTGCTTGTTTTCTTTGGATACATTATTACCTGACAACGTCATGTACTGTGAACAACAGAAGAATAAATATGTGAAAGTTGCACTTCAGAGTGATATCAAAAATGTGCAATGATTGGAGCAAAAAAATTTGAAGCTTAATTGCCTTTTCTTTATCGCTCGAGAATAAAAGGGGCCGTTCAGCTCATCGAGTCTGTCCCAGCTCTTGAGAAATGTTATTCCCCTCTTTATAACCTTGTAACTTCTCTTATTTATGCGGGCTTACACCACGCTGATTGTTCTTATCACAACAGAGTTGGGGAGTTTTTACGGTAACCACTTAATTTAATAAGTGGCTGGTTTTTGAATATGGGAGGGAATCAAACTCCATACAGATAGTAGTGTAGGTCTACATCGATCGACCCCTTGCTGGCGCTGTAAAGGCCCTGTCACATTTTCACAACCTTTTTCACTCGTGGACATTTTTCATCAGGCTAGAACAACGCCCCGACCTACTTGATGCCACGAGTACCTACGATCCGCTACAACCTACCTACGACCTTGTGACGATAAAGGTGCGAGTTTGAGTCAAGGGCAAACTCGGCAGAAGTCATGAATTAGGTTGTGAACGTGGGACAGGCCCTTAAGATGGCTACATACAAGCAGCACCACTGTACCACCCACTGTGTTACACATTGTAAAACAACCATGGGACACCCAATATTTTTGAATGAACTAAGTAGAAAATATATAACTTTGTTCGGGAGCGGTAAGGGGTGAGTAAGGAGCCGAGGGGTGAGTATGAGCAGGTAGACAGGAGGATAGGCAGTAGCATTTGCTGTGCATTTGGCTCGAGTATGAACACAGATCCAGAATCCTATAATTTGGTTAGAATCAATCTTCCGTATCTCCAGGCGTTTGTGCATTTGATTAATGAATCTCTATTTTGCTACTTATTACTTTCTGCTTTTTCTCTGCCGTGGGAAAAGTTCTTTGGCTATTATTGTAACCCGCGTAACTCCCAATCCCCTGCTATCCACTGGTGTGACGATGCCTTTCTGATGTCACTGACAGTGTCCTATGCTGTTAATATTTGGCATTCGCAGCAATGTATTGAAGTGTGCCAAGTTTTGGCGTTTTAACTTGTGTTTCTAAATTGTCCATGTATGCGGTTTGTGGATGTATGTTTGTCTTTGTGCGGTGTGATTGTTAGGTGTTGTGCTCTTGGTTTATGATTACATCAATCACTCTCGTTAGAGTGCCTTGATGGTTTGGCTGTGTGGGAGGAGTTTACTCTTGGACAAGTTGTTGAAGACAGAGTAGACCATTTGCCTTATCGCACCTCCTCCATTTTAATAATAAGGTGGATTTTTAACCTCTGCCGCGTTCCCCACATGTCCCATATTCGATGAATGGTTAGTTTATTATTGTCACGTGCACTGAGCTGCTGTGAAAAGCTCTTTGTTTCGAGTTATCCAGTCACGTTCCCATAAATCGTAAAAAAAAGTCCCCTCGGCTGTCTTGAATGTACTCAGCAACTGGGTCTCCAAAGGTTTCTTGGGTAGAAATTCTGAAGCTGAAGAATTTTCTTGTCCTGAACGACAAACCCCTTGTGTTATGGCTGCAACCACAAGTTGAACAAAGTTGCAATAAAACATGTTCTGATGCTGTTCCCTAAAGGACCTTCGAAGATCCAAAATTAACCCTTTCCTATAATAGCACTAAACTAACAGAAGGAGGGTCTCGACCCGAAACACCGCCTATCTCCTTCGCTCCTTAGATGCTGCTGCATCCGCTGAGTTTCTCCAGCTTTTTGTGTAACCATAGCTTATTGCTTTATGGCCTCATCAATGTGTTGATCTAGAGAATGCTCTTGTTAACACCATGAATTAATCCTTTACCCTATTGCAGCGCATTTGGTTTGTTTTATCACTATTGTATTATCCTTGTTGCATGCGCTTACAAGTTCCTATTTAATGCTGTGCTAGGACATGAAATTGACTTCTCCAATTTCAGGTAGTCCCTGATTTCTCCTTCTTTCCCCTCCCCTTCCAAGCTCTCCCTCAGCCCACTGTCTCCGCCTCTTCCTTTCCTCTTCCTGCCCCCCACCCTCACATCAGTCTTAAGAAGGGTCTCGACCCGAAACGTCGCCTATTTCTTTCGCTCCATAGATGCTGCCTCACTCGCTGAGTTTCTCCAGCATTTTTGTCTACCTGTGCTAGGAAATGTTCATTTGCTGCTTTCTTTACATCTTGCAATTAAGCCAGGTAGAATTCAACAATATTTGCAAGAGTACACATGAGGAAAAAGGATCATGTGTATTTCCCCCCCAAAAATCCCCAGATCTTCAGCAGTCTAGGCAACCAAACCATTTGGTCCATTTTCTGGAACCCAAAGCTCATCTGAGTAGGTGAATCAGGACTGGAGGACATGGGCTTAAGGTGAAGGGGAAAAGATTTAATAAGAATCTGAAGAAGGGTCTCGACCCGAAACGTTGCCCATTTCCTTCGCTCCATAGATGCTGCCTCGCCCGCTGAGTTTCTCCAGCATTTTTGTCTACACAAGAATCTGAGGGGTAACTTTTTCACACAAAGGGGGGTGGGTGTATGGAACAAGCTGCCGCAGTAGGTAGTTGAAGCAGGGACTTTCCCAACGTTTAAGAAACTGCTAGACGTACATGGGTACATGGATTGGGCAGGTTTGGAGGGAAATCGGCCAATCACAGGCAGGTTGGACTAGTGTAGCTGGGACATGTTAGAAACATAGAAATTAGGTGCAGGAGTAGGCCATTCGGCCCTTCGAGCCTGCACTGCCATTCAATATGATCATGGCTGATCATCCAACTCAGTATCCCGTACCTGCCTTCTCTCCATACCCTCTGATCCCCTTAGCCACAAGTGCCACATCGAACTCCCTCTTAAATATAGCCAATGAACTGGCCTCAACTACCCTCTGTGGCAGAGAGTTCCAGAGACCCACCACTCTCCGTGTGAAAAAAGTATTTCTCATCTCGGTCTTTTGGCCATGCTGGCCGCTGTGGACAAGTAGGACTGAAGGGCCTGCTTCCATGCTGTATCACTCTATGATTCTAAGGGTTCTGACCCAAAACCTCACCTATCATTTTTCTTCAGAGATGCTGCCTGACTTGCTGGGTTACTCCAGCACTTTGTGCCTGTCTCACCAGGGGTCTGTCTGCTTGCCCTGCAGCACTGAGGCACAGCATGTTCAACATATGGGTACTGGTGAAGCTGATGATCATGACCAGTAGTTCTGAAGCTTATGGAAGCGCTTAAGGGTCTGTCCTACCAGCATCCGACTCCATGCGATGAGCGCGATCAAACTAGAAGCGGGGGCCGCGCGGAGGTCGGGTGATCCCCTGTACAGGGCCGTTCCCACCAGCATGCGCCTGCATGCGGCAAGCGCAACCAAACCAGCAATGAGGGCCGCGCGGAGGTCGGGTGAGTGGCGCAACGCGGCGCAAAGTGAGGCGAACTTGGAGCGAAGGCTTAAGGTAAGTTTGCCAGGACAGAGAGGGGCACACAGAGAGGGGCACAGAGGCACACACACAGAGGGCCACGGAGCCACACACATAGAGGGTCACGGAGCCACCTACAGACAGGGTCATGGAGGCACAATGTCGAGGCGGTGTGTAATGCATTGAGGCGACTGCGAGCCGACAAGCCGTTGCCACGCGGAATTTTTGAACATGGTCAGTTTTTCGGAGCCCCGCGCGATGTCAGGACGAACTCCGCACAATTCCGCACGGCTCCGGCGATCGAAGTTGGACCGGCCCCGCGACGCCGGACGGCTCAAGCAACCATGTTAGGTCGCGCTCATCTCATGGAGTTGCATGCTGGTGGGACAGGCCCTTTACTGGAGTTGTGAAGCACACTGATACACTGGTACTGATAACTTCCTGTCTATCTCCAGGTGTTTATAACTGAAGCCTCAATCTGTTTTGTTGCTTAGTTTGTTCTCAGCCTCCATGGTGGCAGGGTGGAAAGTGTGTATGAAGTTAGTGGTGGAAAATCTGACCACATTGCACTTGGTGGCAGTGGCAGCAGTAGAGTTACTGCTTTACAGCGCCAGAGACCCAGATTCGATCCTGACTACGGGTGCTGTCTGTATGGAGTTTGTGCGTTCTCCCTATGGTTGCATGGGTTTTCCCTGGGTGCTCCGGTTTCCTCCCACACTCCAAAGACCTACACGTTTGTAGGTTAATTTGGCTTCGGTAAAAATTGTAAATGGTCCCTAGTTTGTAGGGTAGTGCTAGTGTGTGGGGATCGCTGGTTGGCATGGACTCGGTGGGCCGAAGGGCCTTTTTCTGCGTTGTATCTCGAAACTAAATTAGTGAATCTGTTTTGCACTATTTATTTTACACACTTTTTATTAACTGTAAACTAAACATTATACAAGGACTTAGAAACATAGAGAAACATAGAAACATAGAAATTAGGTGCAGGAGTAGGCCATTCGGCCCTTCGAGCCTGCACCGCCATTCAATATGATCATGGCTGATCATTCAACTCAGTATCCCGTACCTGCCTTCTCTCCATACCCTCTGACCCCCTTAGCCACAAGGGCCACATCTAACTCCCTCTTAATTATAGCCAATGAACTGGCCTCAACTACCCTCTGTGGCAGAGAGTTCCAGAGACGCACCACTCTCTGTGTGAAAAAAGTCCTTCTCATCTCGGTCCTAAAGGATTTCCCCCTTATCCTTAAGCTGTGACCCCTTGTCCTGGACCTCCCCAACATCGGGAACAATCTTCCTGCATCTAGCCTATCCAACCCCTTAAGAATTTTGTAAGTTTCTATAAGATCGCCTCAATCTCCTAAATTCTAGAGAGTATAAACCGAGTCTATGCAGTCTTTGTTCATAAGACAGTCCTGACATCCCAGGAATCAGTCTGGTGAACCTTCTCTGCACTCCCTCTATGGCAATAATGTCCTTCCTCAGATTTGGAGACCAGAACTGTACGCAATACTCCAGGTGTGGTCTCACCAAGACCCTATACAACTGAAGTAGAACCTCCTTGCTCCTATACTCAAATCGGTATTGATTGGTATTGATACAGACTTGAACTGACCACTCCCTCTGGACAGTCTTTCTGGGCTTCATCCCTTTTTTCCCTGACCGGGCTTGCTCTTCCTACTAATGCCTTGCCTTGAAGATCACATTTGCCCTTGACCTTTCTCACCTCCAGGCATGCTCTTGCTGCTCAGTGTTCCTGTGATGCCCCTTCACCGGTTGCTGAGAGCTGTCTGGCCCTGCTTGCTTGAACCCTGTTCTTGCTCATCTCCTGGGGCTGGTGCTGCTTCCCCTTGCTGTTGGAAAAACCTCCTGAAAATCAACAGGATTCAGAATTGCAAGCTAGTCGACCATAACTCGTGTCATAGACAATAGGTGCAGGAGTAGGCCATTGGGCCCTTCGAGCCAGCACTGCCATTCAGTGTGATTCGGTGTCATGTCCGAATTAACTCTGAATCACCTCCAAGTGTTCCAGAGATGTCATTGTATTGACATGCATTTTAAAAAAAAATATTTTAAGGAACAGTAATTGTTTGCTTGTGTTAATATGTATGTGTAATGGATTATTTATTTTTTACTAGAGCACAAAGTGCTGGAGTAACTCAGCGGGTCAGTCAGCCTATCTGGAAGATATCGGCAATAGAAACATAGAAAATAGGTACAGGAGGAGGCCATTTGGCCCTTCGAGCCTGCACCGCCATTCATTGTTATCATGGCTGATCATCCACAATCAGTAACCCGTGCCTGCCTTCTCCCTATATCCCCTGATTTTGCTCGCCCCGAGAGCTCTATCATGTTTCAGGTCAATGTTTCAGAATATTTGGTGGACATGGATGGGAAACATTCTGGGTCTGGATGTTTCTTCAGATTGAAGAAGGGTTCCGACCCAAAACATTGCCTATCCATGTCCTCCAGAGATTCTGCTTGTTCCGCTGAGTTACTCCAGCACTTTGTATTCTACACATGGTTTCAGCATCTGCAGTTCCTTGTGCCTACAGAAATTTTTCACTGTTGACAATCTTGCACTTGCGTGGGTATGGAATATTGCAGATCAAATGCATTCCTCTTGAATGGCTTCACTGAGAGCATCGACCTACTCTGTCTCAGCTTGTTTGTATCTTCAGATCAAATTGTCACCGCAACCACAGCATCGCTGGTATGTAATGGAAACTTTTGTGCAGGTAGCTAGCTAGCTGGCTGCTGTGCAACCAGGTTACGCAACCCTTGCTTTTTGTAGCGTGTAGGATCTGCTGAGGGTGTTGCAGGAAGCTGCTGGAGGGGGAGAGCTGTCTGAGCTGAGCTTCCTCTGCTCTGTGACAGACGGCAATGTGGAGATCACTGGGGTGAATGGGGCAGGAAAGCTGATGTGTAAGAAAATCGATCATCCGTTAATGTGCTGCAAGCCAGTCACCATCCACTTTCAGCACTTCCATACGTCTCGGAGATTATGGTGAGCAATGCTTTTGTAAAAGATATATGTATACAATCCAGGGCTGTCTAAGGTCATAAACCTGGGGGATAATGAATGGGCAGCACAGTGGTGCAACTCATAGGGGTGCTGCTTTGCAACTTGAGCAACCTGGGATCAGTCTGACCTTGGCTGCTGTCTGGATGGAGTATGCACCTTTGTCCTGTGTATCTGTGGATCTCCTCCAGGTGGTCTGGATCTCCTCCCCGTGAGCGAAGATCTATAGGCACAAAATGCTGGAGTAACTCAGTGGGTGAGGCAGCATCTATGGAGAGAAGGAATGGGGGACGTCTCGGGTTGAGACCCTTGAAGATGCTGCCTCACCCGATGAGTTACTCCAGCATTTTGTGTCTACCTTCGATTTTACCAGCATCTACAGTTCTTTCTTAAACGGAATTAAACTTTCTTGAACCAGACTGATTCCTGGGATGTCAGGACTGTCTTGTGAACAAAGACTGCATAGACTCGGTTTATACTCTCTAGAATTTAGGAGATTGAGAGGGGATCTTATAGAAACTTACAAAATTCTTAAGGGGTTGGACAGGCTAGATGCAGGAAGATTGTTCCCGATGTTGGGGAGGTCCAGGACAAGAGGTCACAGCTTAAGGATAAGGGGGAAATCCTTTAGGACCGAGATGAGAAGGACTTTTTTTCACACACAGAGTGGTGGGTCTCTGGAACTCTCTGCCACAGAGGGTAGTTAAGGCCAGTTCATTGGCTATATTTAAGAGGGAGTTAGATGTGGCCCTTGTGGCTAAGGGGATCAGAGGGTATGGAGAGAAGGCAGGTACGGGATACTGAGTTGGGTGATCAGCCATGATCATATTGAATGGTGGTGCAGGCTCAAAGGACCGAATGGCCTACTCCTGCACCTAATTTCTATGTTTCTATGCACGTTTGTCCTGTGTATCTGTGGATCTCCTCCAGGTGGTCTGGATCTCCTCCCCGTGAGCGAAGATCTATAGGCACAAAATGCTGGAGTAACTCAGCGGGTGAGGCAGCATCTATGGAGAGAAGGAATGGGTGACGTTTCGGGTCAAGACCCTTGAAGATGCTGCCTCACCCGCTGAGTTACTCCAGCATTTTGTATCTACCTTCGATTTTACCAGCATCTACAGTTCTTTCTTAAACGGAAGGAACTTGGTGTACATATGGAAATAGGTGTTTATGGCTGCTAAATCTGTATAAGATAATTATAAGCAGTTGAATAAGGGGTGGGAATTAATAAGCTTTGGCTTCTTACTCCATTTCAGACACATATGATTTCATTTATTTATAAATATTGTTTATGACACTTTATAAATATTCTTGGTTTTTTTGTATGCTGTTTCACACTTGCTTTTTACTCTTTTATTCTGTTCGAAATAAAGAATTAAATAAATAAAAAATAAAAATAAAGAACATCTATAGGTTGTCATGTTAGTTGCTCACTGTAAATTGTCCCGAGTGTGCATGTAAATGGCAGAATGAGGGGTGGTACAGTGGGAAATGTGGGAGAATAAGATTTGAATACATGGGTGGAATGGTGGGCTGGAGGACTGTATGGGTCCATGGCTTCATTTGTATCTCTCACATTTAAAAACGTATCGAAAGCCTTTTGTTCTCTTTGGAAGGGGAGGTGCGTGAAAGGCCTGTGACCCAGTGGGCCACGGAGAACGTGGAACGATTAATTGAACTGCTTTTAGTCGAGCTCCATCCTTGCCTGTCTGCCCCATTACTGTGGCGCACATCTGCAAAGGATGTGTCATGGTCCAATTATTATGTTTACCTGTAATCGCGTAACTTGAGGAATGTTCACAATTGGCAGAAGGCCATCTCCACTGGTTATCAATCACAGTCGAACAGCATGGAGCTACGCCCTCTGAGTTTGCAGTGTCTGAAGAAGGGTCTCGACCCGAAACGTCACCTATTCTTCTCTCCAGATGCTGTCTGAGCCGCTGGGTTACTCCAGCTTTTTGTGTCTATCTTTAGTGACCCATCAAGCACTCATTTGCACTCATCTGACCTCAATCTCCGTTTATTCTCCCCACGTTCCCGTCGACTTTAAGATTCGTGATATGCACCAGAGACCAATGGCACAGCCGTTTTTGAGATGTGGGACGGAAACCGGAAAATTGATCAAGAGCGAACATGTGCGCTCCACACACTACACTGCTCCCAAGGCGGACAGAAATGCTGGAGAAACTCAGCGGGTGCAGCAGCATCTATGGAGTGAAGCAAATGGGCAACGTTTCGGGCCGAAACCCTGAAGGAAATAGGCAACGTTTCGGGCCGAAACCCGTAAGGGTTTCGGCCCGAAACGTTGCCTATTTCCTTCGCTCCATAGATGCTGCTGCACCCGCTGAGTTTCTCCAGCACTTTTGTCTACCTTCGATTTTTCCAGCATCTGCAGTTCCCTCTTAAACACTGCTCCCAAGGTCTGGATTGAGCCTGGCTTGCTGGAGCTATGACATTGCAGCTCTACCAGCTGCACCATTGCCACTTGTTGCAGATCTGTTACTTTGGTTAGTTTACTGACTCCTGCACCCTTTTTCTCCCCCCCCCCCTTTTCTCCACCCCACCCCCGTTCTTACTAACATTCTTCATCATCAGCTCACAATGTGCCCTCGGCGACAGAGCAGGACTGGCAGCATCTCTGGATAGAAGGAATGGGTGATGTTCCGGGTCGAGACTTTTCAGTCTGAAGATGGGTCTCTCGACGTGCAACCTCACCCATTCCTTCTCTCCAGAGACGCTGTCTGTCCCACTAAGTTACTCCAGCATTCTGTGTCCATCTTCAGTTTAAACCAGCATCTGCAGTCCCTTCCCATACAGTCTTCCATTGCCGGAATGGCAAAGAGCTGAGGCTGGCATTGGCATCTGCAAGTTCCCAATAATGAAAGGCTTTTCCGTGAACTCCACTCATGGCTTTTTCTGAGGCTCTCAAAATTGCAGATGTAGGAATCTTGAGCAAGATATCGAGTGCTGAACTCAGCAGGTCAGGCAACACGGCATCCGTAGGGGGATTGGACAGACGATGTTTTGGGTCGGGATCCTTACAGAGCTGGAGGGTGGGGGAGAAGGCTCGAAAAAAAGAGATGGGGGTGGGGAAAGGTCTGACGTGCGAGGTGGGTGTAGGGCGGGCAGGGCCGTCTTAACGCATGGGCACACTGGGCAGTTGCCCGGGGCCCCATGCTAATCTATGTGCTAACCAGACTGATTCCTGGGATGTCAGGACTGTCTTATGAACAAAGACTGCATAGACTCGGTTTATATTCTCTAGAATTTAGGAGATTGAGAGGGGATCTTATAGAAACTTACAAAATTCTTAAGGGGTTGGACAGGCTAGATGCAGGAAGATTGTTCCCGATGTTGGGGAGGTCCAGGACAAGGGGTCACAGCTTAAGGATAAGGGGGAAATCCTTTAGGACTGAGATGAGAAGGACTTTTTTCACACAGAGAGTGGTGGGTCTCTGGAACTCTCTGCCACAGAGGGTATTTGAGGCCAGTTCATTGGCTATATTTAAGAGGGAGTTAGATGTGGCCCTTGTGGCTAAGGGGATCAGAGGGTATGGAGAGAAGGCAGGTACAGGATACTGAGTTGGATGATCAGCCATGATCATATTGAATGGCGGTGCAGGCTCGAAGGGCCGAATGGCCTATTCCTGCACCTAATTTCTATGTTTCTATGTATTGTAGAATGTTATTGTAGAACATGAAAACTGAGGAGAACATCGCAAGTGCATGACGGCATATTTGATTCGGCATAAAGATACTGGAAGTGTAGAGGCCCCAATGCACTGCTTTGCCTGGGGGCCTATAATGCTGATAAGACGGCCCTGGGCGTGCAGGTGATTGTCAGATGATTGCCAATAATGACAGAGACCGAAGAGGTGCAAAGGAGACAAAAGGGCTTCAGATAAGGAAAGAGGAGAAGTGAAATATAAATGCAAAGCCAGAGGGCGATGGTGGAAGAAAGGATGCAGGGATGATGGGAGAATGTATTGGGGGTGTTTGAGGGATAAAATGGGTGGAGGACCCATTTCACTTTCTTCATCTGACATCCTTATCTAGTTTATGTAGGAAGGAACTTTGAGTATAGGAGCAGGGAGGTTCTACTGCAGTTGTACAGGGTTTTGGTGAGGCCACACATGGAGTATTGCGTACAGTTTTGGTCTCCAAATCTGAGGAAAGACATCCTTGCCATAGAGGGGGTACAGAGAAGATTCACCAGACTGACTCCTGGGATGTCAGGACTTTCATATGAGGAAAGATTGGATAGACTCGGCTTGTACTCGCTGGAATTTAGAAGATTGAGGGGGGATCTTATAGAAACTTACAAAATTCTTAAGGGGTTGGACAAGCTAGATGCTGGAAGATTGATCCCGATGTTGGGGGAGTCCAGAACAAGGGGTCACAGTCTAAGGATAAGGGGGAATTCCTTTAGGACCAAGATGAGGAAAACATTCTTTACACAGAGAGTGGTGAGTCTCTGGAATTCTCTGCCACAGAAAGTAGTTGAGGCCAGTTCATTGGCTATATTTAAGAGGGCGTTAGATGTGGCACTTGTGGCTAAAGGGATCAGGGGGTATGGACAGAAGGCAGGTATGGGATACTGAGTTGGATGATCAGCCATGATCACATTGAATGGCGGTGCAGGCTCGAAGGGCCGAATGGCCTACTCCTGCACCTATTTTTCTATGTTTCTATGTTTCTAAATGCTGATTTACTCTGAAGATAGACACAAAATGCCGGAGTAACTCAGCAGGTCAGGCAGCATCTCTAGAGAAAAGGAAGAGGTGACGTTTGCCTGACGCGCTGAGTTACTCCGGCATTTTGAGTCTACCCATGTCTACTTTTCACATTTAGCCTTTGCACTATCTCCACCCATCTGCCCATCAAACCCCCCTCACCTGTATCCACCCATCACTTGCCAGGCATTACCTCGACCCCACCTGTCTTTCAAGCTTTCTTTCCCCTTACTCCACCAGTCTGAAGAGGGGTCCCGACCCGAAACATTGCCTCTCCATTCCCTCGATTGGTGCGGAGTTCCCCGTAAGGTTGCTTTTTGAGGTTTCTGAGGCACCGCCTAGCCTATGACTGACTTCACTTGACTCTAATAACTGAAGTGACATTTTAAATCCTGCAATTCTTTGTGTATTGTAGCTCTCACATCATTGGTGAAGAGATGGTTACACAAAAAGCTGGAGAAACTCAGCGGGTGCAGCAGCATCTAAGGAGCGAAGGAGATAGGCGACGTTTCGGGTCGAGACCCTTCTTCAGATGAAGAAGAGATGCTTGGTGAAGAGATGCTTTGTAACCGGAGGCATGGAAAGACAGGCACGACAAGTTTGCTTGGCTAGTTTGCATTTTAATTGCATACGTTGAATTACAAACACGTTGAATGCATAAAATGCATGGGGGGAAACAAATGGTAAGCATTCTAAATATTAAGCAGGTTAGGCAGCATCTGTGAAGAAAGAACTAGAATTTCAGGCTTTGATCGTTTGTTAAAACGAGAAAGTTCAACAGGTTTTTAAGCAAGCCACAGGGTAATTGGATATGGGTGGGGAAGAAGGGAGGGAAATTCTATCTGTGCGAAAGGCAGGAGGGATTAAATGATAAGTTACAGTGTGAGGTAATGGATAGATAAATTTTTAAAAATCAGTGAAAAAGTAGCGTGCTTGTATCAAAATGAAACTGAAGCTGGAGTTCGTTGTGTTGTGTCGTTTTTCAAGCTTAGTTCAACCATTTCAAAGTACTCGACTTAATGAGGGGTTGCTGCTCAAGTTTAATTGCACTTCACTGGAACAGTGGAGGAGGCCAAGGAGGGAGAAATTAGAGATGGTATGAGAATTCGAGGGACATTCTGCGTGGAGTGAAAAGCTTATCCTTCAAGTGTGAAAATGCTTCAAGTGCACGCAGGCAAAGCAATTTGTGCTGAGCTTAAGGTGGAAATAAGAGGGGAGGCGATTAAAATCAAAAGAAAATCAAGGGAGGAAGAAGATGGGCAGATGTTTAAGAAAATAATTCCAGAGTGTAAACTCTTTGCCGCTGAAGGCACAAGCTCCAGTAGCTGAATGGTTTGAGTCATGTCTAAAAGGGCTGCAGATATGATTACAGATCTTGATGATTACAGGTATCTTGAATGGTTTGAAGAGATTAGAGATAAGGGACAAGACCAACAGGACTTTAAAATGTGCAAATAGCTGTGAATTAAAAAAATTAAGGCTTTTAATCAGGAGCCCGTGTAATTCAGCAAGTGTTGGGGAGATGAGCAACAGAGTTTTGGGGAGCCTCAATTTACAGAGTAGCAGGGCTGCCAACTCTCACGCATTGAGCGTGAGAATCACGTATTTGGCCAAATTCTCACGCTCTCACGCTGATCACAAATTTCTCACGCTCTGTCGTGGGCAATGGGCATTGGAATGCTTGATTCTAGAGGCAGCAGTCTTTGAGGGCCTCGGAAGCAGATGAACTGAGAGAACGACCAAGTTTAATGTGGAGGGTTACACAAAAAGCTGGAGAAACTCAACGGGTGCAGCAGCATCTAAGGAGCGAAGGAGATGGGCGACGTTTCGGGTCGAGACCCTTCTTTAATGCGGAGCTGGGTGGACTTGATAAGGACTGATATAAAGTTCAGGTGTCACTTTAGTTTTGAGAGACAGCGCGTAAACAGGCCATTCTGCCCACCAGGTCCGCGCTGACCAGCATGCCCCGTACACTAGCACTATCCTACACATTACAATCTTTACCGAAGCCAATTCATCTACAAACCTGTACATCTTTGGAGTGTGGGGGGAAACCGAAAGACCTGGAGAAAACCCATGCAGTCACAGGGAGAACGTACATAGTCCATACAGACAGCACCCGTAGTCTGGATTTGAACCCGTGCCTTTGGCGCCGTAAGACAGCAACTCCACCGCTGCACCACCGTGCCATCTACTTGATTCGGATACGAGTCTGGTTCAGTTGCTAACAAGATGGTTGGGTTTGGAGGTTGGCGAGCTTTTGCTCTTTCATTTGGATAAATAAGTTTTCAGTGCCTGGTGAGCTGAAGTTCATAAAGTTCTTGGGTATTGAAATTTGAGGCATCAGTCTCAACTGACTTGATTTCATTTTCAACTCGTGTTTCCATGGCTAGAACGTTCACTTTATGAAGAGAATCGCCCTTGAGCAGAAAGGAGGGGGTTTGCAAATTGTTTCTCTTTGCTTTGTGGAAACTTGGAACATTTATGAAAGCAGCTCTGTATTGTCCTCCTTTATCTTTAAAGGTCTCTAGTTTATCTGCGCAGTTGTGATTCCTTGTGACTGAGCAGTTTGTTCTCGTTTACCCTGGGCCAGGAATTTTTTTTTTGTCTGCTCCAGCTATTCTGCTCTTAGTTTCCAGCTCGATTTCTCATTTCAAACCAGCATTGGAACAATGGCAGTCTTGGTGGGTAACACCGCTAACAATACAGAGGGTGGCACAGTGATAGAAAGCTGCCTTACGGCGCCAGAGACCCAGGTTTGAGCCTGACTCCAGGTGCTTGTCTGTACGGAGTTTATACGTTCTCCCCGTGACTTGCGTGGGTTTTTCTCGACATGGACTCGGTGGCTGAAGGGTCTGTTTCCACACTGTATCTCTACTCCAATCTAATCGAATAGTGAAAGGCTTGGATTGAGTTGATGTGAAGAGGATGTTTCCACGAGTGGAAGAGTCAAGGACCAGAGGTCACAGCCTCCGAATAAATGGATGTTCCTTGAGGAAGGAGATGAGGAGGAATTTCTTTAGTCAGAGAGTGCTGAATCTGTAGAATTCATTGCCACAGACGACTGTGGAGGCCAAATCAATGGATATTTTTAAGGCAGAGATAGATAGATTCTTGATTAGTACAGGTATCAGAGGTTATGGGGAGAAGGCAGGAGAATGGGGTTAGGAGGGAGAGGTAGATCAGCCATGATTGAATGGTGGAGTAGACTTGATGGACTGAATGGCCTAATTCTGCTCCTATCACTTCTGAATTTATGAAATTGTAAATTGTTCCCAGTGTGTAGGATTGTGTATGGCGATCGCTGGTAGGGCAGACTTGGAGGGCCGAAGGGCCTGTTTCCACGCTGCATCTCTAAACTAAACTAAAACACAAAGTACTTGAGGAACTCTGGAGTTCAGTCAGCATTGATGAAGGGAATGGACGGTACGTTTTGTGTCTTGACCCCCTTCAGACTGATTAGAGTGGGTTTGGGGGAGAAATTAATGCTGGATACGAGAGGTAGGGTCTGCACAAAGCCTAGCACGTGATGGGTGAATGCGGGGCGAGGGGTTGATTGGTGGATTAGTGGACACGGGTTAGAGATGAAAAGGAGACAAAAGATGTCGGGTAAGAGGAGAGAGGAGGAGGAGGAGTGAAATGTAAAGCCAAAGGGAGGGATAGAGGAGGAAGGAGAGGGGAAAGAGTCGAGAGTGTTTTATTGTCATGTGTCCCAGATAGAACAATGACATTCTTAGTTGCTGCAGCACAACAATATATGTAAACATAGTACACTGTAAACAATAAGATAAACGAGAGAGGGGAAAAAGTTCAGTATGTGTCTGTGTGTATATATATGTATATGTGTGTATGTATATATGTGTGTATATATTATATATATATAGATAGATATGTATAGATATATAGATATATATATCTATATATATGTATATATGTGTGTGTGTATATATGTATATATATATATATGTGTGTGTGTATATATATATGTGTATGTATATATATATATATATATGTGTGTGTGTGTATATATGTATGTATGTGTATATATATGTGTGTGTATATGTGTGTGTGTGTATATATATGTATGTGTGTATATATCTATCTATATCTATATATATATCTATGTGTATGTATATATATATATATATATATATATATATATATATATATATATATATATATATATATATATATATATGTATATATATCTATGTGTATGTATATATGTGTGTGTATATATGTATGTGTGGGTGTATATATGTGGGTATACACACAGACGCACACGCACACATGCATAAATATGTGTGTACATATATGTGTGTATATATGCACGTACTCGCATATATTTATATTATATATACACATATACACATACTCAAAAAACAAAAATAATAGTGCAATAATAATAATAATAGTCTATTGTAGTTCAGAGCTTATCTGAGGTTGTCGTGTTTCGTAGCCTGGTAGCTGTAGGGAATAAGCTGTTCTTGAACGTGGACTTTACAGTTTTCCGGCTCTTGTACCTTCTTCCCACTGGCCGTGGTGAGATGAATGTGTGGCCAGGATGGTGTGGGTCTCTGATGATGTTGGTTGCATTTTTGAGGCAGCGATTCCGATAAATCCCTTTGATGGTGGGATAAAAGAGAAATGAGGCACTCAGGATTGGGAGATATGCATGTGAAGGAGGGTGATGTGGGGTGGGTGAAAGATGGATGAGGCACAGGAAAGAGAGAGGGGGTAGCTGGGGTATTATTTAAAATTTGAGAATTGAATGTTCATACACTGGATTGTATACGACCCTGATGTTTCATTTAACAATACAAACCCTGACGCTGTTCTCAAAATTCCAAATCAAGAGGATTGTGAGTGATGCTGTCCAAAGTGGAGAGGATTCAGTGGTAGGTAAAGGGCCTGTCCCACTTTCAACACATAATTCACGGCCTTTTTTTTTACTCGTGGACATTTTTCATCATGCTACAAAAAACGCCCCGACCTACTTGATGTCACGAGTACCTACGACTAGCATCACGGCTCCTACGACCTTGTGACAATCATGCTGCGAATATGAGTCAAGGGCAAACTCGACAGAGGTTGTGAATTGGGTTGTGAAGGTGCGACAGGTCCTTTATGATTCCCCTATTGGAAGTCAGTCTAAAGTAAGGTTGCAGAAGGCACATGTTTGCGCTGTTAGGTTTTTGAGAGTTTGAAGCATGCACCAACTTTACCATGAACCAGAGGGGTAGGATAGGAAGAGGAAAGAATGGTCTTTGCTGCCGTGAATAATTGTTGATCTGAGAGTTCTGTGCCTGCTTGGAAGCAGAGAATAGGGAATCCAGATGCTGCCTTTTATGGGTGAGTCACATAGCATCTAGAGTTTAGTTTAACTTATTGTCACGTGTACCTGGAAGAAAGAATGAAAAACCTTTTTTGTTGCGTGCTATTCAGTCAGTGGAAAGACGACATGATTATAGTCATACCTTCCACAGTGCAGATACAGGACAAAGGGAATAACATTTAGTTCAAGGTAGTCCGTGAGTCTCCAGTGAGATAGATGGCAGCTCAGGGTAGTTAGTAGCCACCTCTTCCCTCTTCCTGTGCTCCGATTAAGGAAATCCAGCCTTCTCATTCTTTCTCAATGACTCCTCCTGGAAAGCACGTGCAAATTAAATGAGAATAAGATCCGGATCAGCAGGAAGTCTCTGCTGAATCCCATTGGGATACTGTTGAATCAGCAGCCCCGATTTTAAAATGGCAGCACAGAGCTCCAATTCTTTTTGAGGAGAATTGTACCAAACGTGAAACAACTGATACAGGTAAATTTCTACTACTAATTTTTTTTTTTTCCTTCATTTGCATTGTTTAGGTCAATTTTGTCCACAGCCAGTTAGAAATGGGTATAGCCAGAGTTAGACTGACATTTGATTCAGCACATTACTGCCTTGTTCGACAAAGCTCCTGGTGACCAAATCTTCCAGAAGGTGTTTTTATCAACCAACACCCCATTTTTCATCTTGGGCAGATCATTGATTGCATGGCATAATTTTGAAAATGCTACGATGGTAACTCCAGTACTTTTAGTCAATAATTATCCCCAGCAAACATTACTAAACAGTATCTGGTAGCATCACATTGCTCTATGTGGCAACATACCGACGACAGCAGTTCCTACGTTACAAAAGTAATGACACATCAGATGCATTTGAAGAGCATGTAAAGCTCTTTGGGACTTGGAACATTGCTGATATAGTGTGAGGCCCAATGGTGAATACAGCCTCGTAGGTCTCTATTTTTCAACACTTTGAGCTCTGGACAGAACGGGACAAGTTGTATAACTTGAGCAAAACACAAAGTGCTACAGGAACCGATCGGGTTAGGTAACATCTGGGGAGGCCTTGTTTCTAGACCAGAAATGTCACCTCCCCAGATGCGGCCTGATCCACTGAGTTTAGTTTAGAGATTTAGCATGGAAACTGGCTCTTCGGCCCGGCAAGTCTGTGATAGCCAGCGATCCCCTACTACACACTAGGGACAATTTACAATTTTACCAGGCCAATTAGCCTGCAAGCCTGTACGTCTTTAGGGTTTGGAATGGAAACCGGAGCTCCTGGGGAACACCCAAGCACGTCACGGACAGACTCCGTACAGTCAACACCTGCTGTCAGGTTTGAATCCGGGTCTCTGGCTCCGTAAGACAGCAACTCTACCAATGTGCCATATCCTCCAGCTGTTTTCCTCAGGATTCCAGCATCTGCAGTCCTCGTGCCTTGTGGATAACCTTTTTTGACCGTGCTTGCAAAGGTTCTTTTGAAGAGAATAACCTGCTCTTGGATAATTCTATGCCTCATGTCAGAGACGGTGAGCGTGAAGGCTCCAAACATCTAAAAGCATGTAGTGCCGGAAAGATTAGGGTATGATTTTTGGAAATGAATGCTCCAACTCTTCAAATTGTGGATTAGCAGACATTTAAATGGCTCTTATTTTCAAGGCAAATCTGTATGTGTGTCATCGATCGCTCGTGGCAGTTTAAGAAAAAAGAAACAACTACAAGTCTAACGTTTGTCTTCAAGTCAGTGGAAACTTTCTCCAGCGTGTTTCAAGTTGCTGCCTAAAACAAGAGGCTCATTAGATTTGTGCGAGGCTGCATAGGAAACGCATTGAATCACATGTTCCACAAGTGAAAGAGCGTATAGTCTTTGGTGTCATATTAAATTCCACGCTTCCCCCTCCTCCTCTGGAATAGACAGTATTTGTTTCAATGTGCTGTGTCATGTGCTTTAATGCACTATTTCATGTGATGTTTGTTACTCTCTTTTTCTCGCTGAATAACCCCATGATCCAGACTGAGGTTTGACCAGAGTCCTTGCTTTGAGAATGTAACATGCTCAGTCGCTTTATTTATGTGGCTAGTGGGTGAACAGGAATATATATTACACAAAAAGCTGGAGAAACTCAGCGGGTGCAGCAGCATCTAAGGAGCGACGGAGATAGGCGACGTTTCGGGTCGAGACCCTTCTTCAGTCTGAAATGAAAAGGTCATTGCTGCTAGATGCTGCTGCACCCGCTGAGTTTCTCCAGCTTTTTGTGTAACCCTCGATTCTCCAGCATCTGCAGTTCCTTCTTTAACACAGGAATATATATTATATAAGAACAGTAAATGGAAAACAAAATGGCTTTAAATCTGAAATAAAAATTAATTATAGAAATATCCAGCAGGTCGGGCAGCATCTAGAGAGAGAGAGAGAGAATTTCACTGTTTTTTACCTCTTGTGGATGCAGTGTGACAATTTCAAGCTCTTTAAAATATATATATAATAGTATTTATGTTATGTACTGGTATAATGAAGGACCCTGGTACAGTGGTAGAGTTGCTGCCTTTAGGAGCTGTCCCACTTTCCCGACCTAATTCACGACCTTTTTTGACTCGTGGACATTTTTTATCAGGCTAGGAAAAACGCCGCGACCTACGTGATGCCACGAGTACGTACGACTAGCATCACAACTGCTACGACCTACCTATGACCTCGTGACGACCATGCTGCGAGTATGAGTCCAGGGCAAACTCGGCAGAGCTCGTGAATTAGGTCATGAAAGTGGGACAGGCCCTTTAGAGTGCCAGAGACCCCGATTCGATCCTAACTATGAGTGCTGTCTGTACAGAGTTTGTACGTTCCCCCTGTGACTGTGGGTTTTCTCCAGGAGCTCCGGTTTCCTCCCACACTCCGAAGATATACAGGTTTGCAGGTTAATCGACTTCTATTAATTGTCCCTAGTGTGTCGTATAGTGTTCGTGGATGGTGTGATCACTTGATGGCTTGGACCTGGTGGGCCAAAGGGCCTGTTTCCACTGCTGTATGTCTAAAGTCTAAATAGCCTCTTACCATACATTTTATCCAAATCCTTCATTTTACATAGTTACATCAAACCCCTTTGTCTTTTTCTGAAGAAAGTGTTGCGGCCACTCTAAATTATCCTTGAATCCCGATCCTCTCCTCCCAGAAGCTAAATTCATAAATCATTTCCCTCTTGAATTCCTTCACATCCTTCCTATAATGTCGTGTTCAGATTTGAGCATGACTCTCCACCCAAGACTGCACCAGTGTATTCGGCAAAACTGCTTGTTTATATCCTGTTGCATTCTATCACATTTCTTTGTGCAGTAATCAGCGATTATACAATTATGACTCTACGGTTTTTGCTGTTCCTCACAAAACAGCACAAGAACAGACCCTTCAGCTCACAATATCTGTGCCAAACATGAGCTAATCTAATTTGCGTGCACACGATCCATGTCCTTCCATTCCCTGCATATCCATATGCCTATGCAAACGCCTCCGTCTACCTAGCCTGAAAAGGTTTTAAGTAATTCAAGAGCCTGGGTGTTCACCTTTTGCTTGCTTGTGGAAAGTTGTGACCTTTTCATTTCTAAATTTCTTGCAAAGAAGAGATTATGTAAGGAATATTCTATTAGTCAGTCATATCAGTGTTTCTACCTCCATTATAGGCCACTTGATCCTGATTTATTGTGTTGCGGTTGCACCGCTCCACCTATTCCTACTTTTCCTCCTGCAATTAGAGTGGGTGTGTGACTTTGCAAGTTGTAACTTGTGCGTCCTGTAATTGCAGTTAAATTATTGAAACTTCAGTGATATGGCAGATGCCTGGTACAGCTTATTCAATATTGAAAGGAATCGGAGTGTGTTCGGACACGGCTCATTAACCTCAAGTGCAAATCTTCTCTCCAGAGATGATGCCGGTCCCGCTGAGTTACACCTGCATTTTGTGTTCATCTTCAATTTTTTTGGTTCCGCTCTGGGAGTAGAAGTGGGGGCGGATCTGGACCGCAACGGCCGTGAGCCCCAGGCCGAGTTTGACGATTGTTTGCCTGCTTCTGCTGCTGTTGAAGATGAGATGAGATGCATCGCGCCAGGGTCTTGGGCCTGTCCCACTTTGGCCGTCAGTTACGTGTCAGGCCGTTGGCTTGCAAAGATTTCATTCGCTACAAAAATTTCGGAGCCCCGCGCGATGTCACGCACAACTGCATACCCCTCCGCGATTCTCAGTGGGACCCATACGATGCCCATACGTCTCGATGCAACCACGAGGTCGCGTAATTTCGTGCCAAGGACTCGTAAGTGGGACAGGCCCTGTAGTTTATGGGTATCTTTATTCTAACTGGGGAAAATTCTTCAATTCTATTGAGGCTATTCATATCAGAATCACACTCTATTCGCCAAGTATGTTTTGCAACATACGAGGAATTTCATTGGCCAGGTCAGTCATACAATTAAAAGCAACAGATCGCTCAAAGAAAACACGTTTTAACATGAACATCCACCACAGAGACTCCTACACATTCCTCACTGTGATGGAAGGCGAAATAAAGTTCAAGTCCTTTCCTTAGTTCTTCCTCAGTCGCGGGCCTCGAGCTCCCGTTGACGGGATGATCTTGACTCCCGTAGCCGGTGACATTCGGGCCCTCCGCGTCGAGGTGATCAAGCTCCGCATCGGGGGGATGTCAGCTCCCCCGCGCCGGGCGATCGAACCACTTCATGGATGATCATCCCCAATCAGTACCCCGTTCCTGCCTTCTCCCCGTATTCCCTGACTCCGCTATTTTTAAGAGCCCTATCTAGCTCTCTCTTGAAAGCATCCCGAGAACCTGCCTCCACCGCCCTCTGAGGCGGAGAATTCCACAGACTCACCACTCTCTGTGAGAAAAAGTGTTTCCTCGTCTCCGTTCGAAATGGCTTACCCCTTATTCTTAAACCGTGGCCCCTGATCATTTCCTTTTAAATCAAATGGTTTTGGGGATTTATCATCCTAGTTCCGTTATTGTAATTTCATAAATTGAGTGTCTATTTGTGATTCATAACGAGCCTTTTCAGGATCTCTGGCATGTTCTCATCTTCCTTAACTGAGAATTCCACCACATAAAGAATACTCTGCACGTGTGAGCCAGAGCCTTTGTTTTCCGAGCGAGGTCAGTGGGAATCGCTGGCGGCATCATTGAGCGTAGATTTTGATGCCGATTTCAATGGACCACCCACCCTGGGCTTGCACTGGAAGTTTGGGCACTGCCTGAGGTGGCAAATTCTTGCAGGGTTAGGCAGTGACAGTGGAGGTTATGGTTAACATGTGTGCATGTCACTGTAGTTGGAAACAGGCCTGTATTTGTGGGATGGATGGATGTTAACTGTAGGACTCATGGGGCAAATGACATTGCGGGAAAGAATCCATGCACAGCTGGGTTGGGACACACTGCTTGGTTGGTCAGCAGCAATGCAGTAATGTGTGCCTGCAGCACGATTGCATGGATGGTTCACAACTTGACCTGGGGAGTTGATACCTTCAGTGGTT
The DNA here is from genome assembly GCA_963514005.1 of Raja brachyura. The sequence goes on along the minus strand of OY740819.1, from coordinate 16,482,850 downwards.
TTCTCTATGTATCCTCTGACGGTGCCGGCATGCAACGATGAGAAAATCAAGCATTCAGAATTGTACAGCATGGAAACAGGCCCTTCAGCTAACTCATCCAAGCTGACCAAGATGCCCCATCGAAGCTAGAAGCTAAACACAGCGCATTGGAGTGACTCAGCTGGTCAGGCAGCATCTCTGGAAAAGAAGGATGGCTGCGTTTCTGGTCGGGAACCTTCTTCAGATTGCTCCATCATTTTGTGTCTATCTTCGGTACATACCAGCATCTGCAGTTCCTTTCAACACATTTGCCTGCGTTTGGCCTCTTTCCTTCTAAATCTGTCCTATCTAGAGACCTCCCACTGGAATGCAGAATGTTAAAGCCGTCATCTTTTAAAATGGGAAATTGAACCCCGTCTTTGGGCTGTCCTCTTGGACTTGTGCATATATCCCATGGCATTGTTCAAAGACCAGGGAAATCCCCGCGTCTGTTCTGACAAATGTGCAGCTATTGACCAGTTTCACCGAAACAAGTCATTGTTTACTGGGCCAAAAGCAAAGATGGATTGAAGTCTGAAATAAAATTGGAGAATGCTGGATATTTCCAGCAGGTCAGACAACATCAGTGGAGGCAAAAGTGTTATTGTTTCAGGTCAGCCTTTCATCCAAACCTTTATTGCGTGACTTTGCACTGTGTAAATTATAACCATATAACATATAACAATTACAGCACGGAAACAGGCCATCTCGGCCCTTCAAGTCCGTGCCGAACAACTTTTTTCCCTTAGTCCCACCTGCCTGCACTCATACCATAACCCTCCATCCCCTTCTTATCCATATGCCTATCCAATTTATTTTTAAATGATACCAACGAACCTGCCGCCACCACTTCCACTGGAATCTCATTCCACACCGCTACCACTCTCTGAGTAAAGAAGTTCCCCCTCATGTTACCCCTAAACTTCTGTTCCTTAATTCTAAAGTCATGTCCTCTTGTTTGAATCTTCCCTATTCTCAAAGGGAAAAGCTTGTCCACATCAACTCTGTCTATCCCTCTCATCATTTTAAAGACCTCTATCAAGTCCCCCCTTAACCTTCTGCGCTCCAGAGAATAAAGACCTAACTTATTCAACCTATCTCTGTAACTTAGCTGTTGAAACCCAGGCAACATTCTAGTAAATCTCCTCTGTACCCTCTCTATTTTGTTGACATCCTTCCTATAATTGGGCGACCAAAATTGTACACCATACTCCAGATTTGGTCTCACCAATGCCTTGTACAATTTTAACATTACATCCCAGCTTCTATACTCAATGCTCTGATTTATAAAGGCTAGCATACCAAAAGCTTTCTTTACCACCCTATCTATATGAGATTCCACCTTCAAAGAACTATTCACGGTTATTCCCAGTTCCCTCTGTTCAACTGAGTTAAATTCCCTACCATTTACCATGTACGTCCTATTTTGATTTGTCCTGCCAAGGTGTAGCACCTCACATTTATCAGCATTAAACTCCATCTGCCATCTTTCAGCCCATTTTCCCAACTGGCCTAAATCACTCTGTAGACTTTGGAAATCCTCTTCATTATCCACAACACCCCCTATCTTGGTATCATCTGCATACTTACTAATCCAATTTACCACCCCTTCATCAGCCATTTCATCAAATTGGCTGCTGTATTTCTACTATCGTGGCAGTAAATCCACTTCAAAATTGTCTAATTTGCTACCAAGTACTTGTGGAATGCACAGGACTTGCCTGTCCTGAAAGTTGCGATGGACGTGCACACCGTGACCGGCGGTTATCTTTTTGCTGCTTGGCGGCAGGGTTGGAAACGTGCATGTCTGAGCATTCTTCTGGTCACAATTACGTTTTTATGTGTCCTTGACGGTTTTATTCCTGTAATGCAACAGAAACTGTGGAGATGACTTAAGTCTGACTCAGTAAACATTTCCAAATTCAGTCTAAATCGGATATAGAAATAGCCTGCTCGTGGAGCAATCATAGGCTCGTGATTCAAAGTTAGAACATTTTTGGGACAGAATTAGCTTTGTCTTTTCCTGGGCGTGTCATCCTGCTGTATTTTTGTTTGCATTATGCAACATGCGGTGGCCTGGCAGATATTGTGCTGTCACACTGCCGTTTAGTCTTGGCAAGACAGGATTCCAGACACCTTTCTTCGGTTTCAAACAAATCTCCCCAGTGTTGACATGTTGTTGAAAGAATCACAAAGCAGGTAGGCAGGGCATGTTAGAAGGTAGACAAAAGTGCTGGAGAAACTCAGCGGGTGCAGCAGCATCTTCTGCAGTTGTACAGAGCCCCAGTGAGACCACACCGGGAGTATTGTGTACAGTTTTGGTCCCCTAATTTGAGGAAGGACATTCTTGCTATTGAGGGAGTGCAGCGTAGGTTTACAAGGTTAATTCCCGGGATGGCGGGACTGTCATATGCTGAGAGAATGGAGCAGCTGGGCTTGTACACTCTGGAGTTTAGAAGGATGAGAGGTGATCTCATTGAAACATATAAGATTGTTAAGGGTTTGGACACGCTAGAGGCAGGAAACATGTTCCCGATGTTGGGGGAGTCCGGAACCAGGGGCCACAGTTTAAGAATAAGGAGTAAGCCATTTAGAACGGAGACGGGAAACACTTTTTCTCACAGAGAGTGATGAGTCTGTGGAATTCTCTGCTTCAGAGGGCAGTGGAGGCCGGTTCTCTGGATGCTTTCAAGAGAGCTAGATAGGGCTCTTAAAAATAGTGGAATCAGGGGATATGGGGAGAAGGCAGGAACAGGGAACTGATTGGGGATGATCAGCCATGATCACATTGAATGGTTGTGCTGGCTCGAAGGGCCGAATGCCCTATGCCTGCACCTATTGTCTATTGTCATCTATGGAGTGAAGCAAATTGGCCACGTTTCGGGCCGAAACCCTTCTGTCAGAAGAATGTCATAAGAATGCTTGCTGACAGAATACCAAAGCAGCTACTTCATGGTGAGCAGACTGAGATTATGTTATTAAGAAGGAACTGCAGATGCTGCAAAACCTACCTGAGATTAAATGATCACGTGGTGCACAGAAAAAACAGACTTTAAAGTCTTACAACATCTGTGGAGAGTTTCAACATTGGCACATACTGCTGGGAAACATAGAAAATAGGTGCAGGAGGAGGCCCTTGGAGCCAACACCGCCATTCATTGTGATCATGGCAGATCGTCCCCTATCAATAACCCGTGCCTGCCTTCTCCCCATATCCCTTGACTCCACTAGCCCCTAGAGCTCTATCCAACTCTAAATGGGGAAGCTACAGTGTTAAAATAATCTCAAGTTGAGAGCCATCGGTGCAGCATCCCAGCACCTCTGTTTCCCGCGTTTAAGCCCTGATTGACCTAGGAACTGCAGATGCTGGAAAATCGAAGGTAGACAAAAGTGCTGGAGAAACTCAGCGGGTGCAGCAGCATCTATGGAGCGAAGGAAATAGGCAACGTTTCCTCTCCCTCAGCCCTCGGGCCCTGACATTCCTTCTACATTCCCCCCCCCCCCCCCCCCCACCCAAGTTCGCACTAGCTTCTCATTTTCACACTACAAACAGCTTACAATGGCCTGTTTCCTTTATCATCGATACTTTTTTGCGTATCTTTCATTCATTCTTTATCTCTCCACATCACCGTCTATATCTCTTGTTTCCCTGATCCCTGACCAGTCTGAAGAAGGGTCTCCACCCGAAACGTGGCCTATCTCCTTCGCTCCTTAGATGCTGCTGCACCCGCTGAGTTTCTCCAGCTTTTTGTGTAACCCTCGATTCTCCAGCATCTGCAGTTCCTTCTTTAAAACGTTTCGGGTCATCTGCATACACATTGCAACATTCTAAACTGGATGTCATGACCTTCCGTGAATGAGTGACGAACAGTGACAACAGATAAGATATGATGCATACTGTTGAAATGAATGATTAATTGTATCTAAGCTGCACGGTGGCGCAGCGGTAGAGTTGCCGGCTCACAGCGCCAGAGACCTGGGTTCGATCCTGACCTCGGGTGCCGTCTGTACGGAGTTTGACCACGTGGGTTTTCTCCGGGTGCTCCGGTTTCCTCCCACACTCCAAAAAACGCACAGATTTGTAGATGAATTGGCTTTGGAAAAAAATTGTAAATTGTCCTGACTGCGTAGGATAGTGCTAGTGTACAAAATGGCACGTGATTTTAAATGTTAAAGAAGGAACTCAGTCTGAAGAAGGGTCTGAAGAAAGGTCCAGGACAAGGGGTCACAGCTTAAGGAAAAGGGGGAAATCCTTTAGGACCGAGATGAGAAGGAATTTTTTCACACAGAGAGTGGTGGGTCTCTGGAACTCTCTGCCACAGAGGGTAGTTGAGGCCAGTTCATTGGCTATATTTAAGAGGGAGTTAGATGTGGCCCTTGTGGCTAAGGGGATCAGAGGGTATGGAGAGAAGGCAGGTACGGGATACTGAGTTGGATGATCAGCCATGATCATATTGAATGGCGGTGCAGGCTCAAAGGGCCGAATGGCCTACTCCTGCACCTAATTTCTATGTTTCTATGAAACGTCGCCTATCTCCTTCGCTCCTTAGATGCTGCTGCACCCGCTGAGTTTCTCCAGCTTTTTGTGTGACCCACGTGATTTTAAATCCTGGGAGATTTGAATGGGAAATATACTCCAGGAAGAGCAACCAGAAAGATTGCAGCTGCTGGGTGCAGACTCTGCGAGCTGAAGGGCCTGTTTCCACACTATACCTCTAAAGTCTGTAGTAAAGTTGGGGGAGGGGGTGGGAGTGCTGTGTTTGGGTACAGCTATCCTTGGACTCTGAAGACTGTTTGAGGAATTGTTGCTTCTTGCCGTTCTGGGTGGGGTTAGCGTTGCAGCAAAAATTCCAGTCAATGAGTGAGGTTTGAAGCCCTGATTCAGGAATTAAATCGGAAGCAAAACCTAGAGTTTGTCAAGGTTGCTTTCCGTCATTGTTCATTATTCATTGTGAGCGTCAGTCAGTGTGGTGTCTCACATTCGGGGGTGTGTCTGAATGACGTCGCACAAACTGGAATAAAAGCCAAAGCTCGGTTGCAGTATCAACTCGGAGAAACTTCTGAAGAAGGGTCTCGACCTGAAACGTCGCCTATCTCCTTCGCTCCTTAGATGCTGCTGCACCCGCTGAGTTTCTCCAGCTTTTTGTGTAACCCCCGGGGAAACTGCTGATGCCTGTGGCCGCCTAGGTAATGTTCTCAGGTTGAATTTTTACTTTTAAAATGTATCCTGCAATCTTTCTCTTTGCTCTTCCTGGAGTATACTTCCCATTCAAATCTCCCAGGATTTAAATTCACTTGCCATTTTGTTTTTGATCCGAATTCTTCTGGAGTGGATGTCACAGTCTATAGTTTCAACCAACTTTCTGAATCGTGTCTGCTTGGTATTCAGAATAATATCAAGGTTAATATCACGATCATGAAAATCAATATAGCTGCTAATGCTTTGCCTTGCACTATGTTTGTGACTAAGAAGTTGTATTATTTTCAATATTAAAAGTTGGTTCCCTTTCTCGGACAAAGCTTGAACCAGGCAGGATATTGTGATCGTTCCTGTGGTTGTTTTAATGTAACTTAGTGGAGAGTACACCCCACAAATGCAGAGTGTCCGAATCCTGCGCTCTTATACCGAGTGGCTTTATTGAATTGAATTTCACAATTTGCCGTGGCGGCGTTTTGATCTTGTGACCTTGAGCGTTGCTGGTCGAGTTCTGCAGCCGCTGGTGTTTTGATTACCGGTAACCGTGCAGGTGAATGAATACACTGTGGAGATTGTTAACGCTGTAATAACCAGAACGTGTTGTTCTGTAGACTTTTTAAATTCTGGGTGCAGTCCCTGTGCGCAACAGTCATGTCTTTGTTTGTGACTATTTGGTCTTTGAGGCGAGTGTGGGCAGGTCTGCCCTGCTGGTTTGGGATGAGAGATTAAAGTCTGTCTGCACCTTTACTGCCGCTGCAGAATACCACGGCAGATTCTTGCATGTGGAACGGTGAAGTGAAGGAGATTCACTTAAGGAATTGCAGAAGCTGGAATCTTGAGCAAAACCAGACTGATTCCTGGGATGTCAGGACTGTCTTATGAACAAAGACTGCATAGACTCGGTTTATACTCTCTAGAATTTAGGAGATTGAGAGGGGATCTGATAGAAACTTACAAAATTCTTAAGGGGTTGGACAGGCTAGATGCAGGAAGATTGTTCCCGATGTTGGGGAGGTCCAGGACAAGGGGTCACAGCTTAAGGATAAGGGGGAAATCCTTTAGGACCGAGATGAGAAGGACTTTTTTTCACACAGAGAGTGGTGGGTCTCTGGAATTCTCTGCCTCAGAAGGTAGTTGAGGCCAGTTCATTGGCTATATTTAAGAGGGAGTTAGATGTGGCCCTTGTGGCTAAGGGGATCAGAGGGTATGGAGAGAAGCCAGGTACGGGATACTGAGTTGGATGATCAGCTATGATCATATTGAATGGCGGTGCAGGCTCGAAGGGCCGAATGGCCTACTCCTGCACCTAATTTCTATGTGACCTGCGTGGGTTTTCTCTGGGTGCTCCAGCTTCCTCCCACACTCCAAAGACTTACAGGTTTATAGATTAATTGGCTTGGTATAAAGATAAAATTATCCCTAGTATGTCTTGGGCTGTGTTAATGTGCGGGGATCGCTGTTCGGTGCGGACTCGGTTGGCCGAAGGACCTGTCTCCGCTCTGTATCATTAAACTAAAAGCTGTTTTGTTGCGTGCTAACCAGTCAGCAAGATTACAATCGAGCTATAACATGTTTCTATGTTTCTAAAACACACAGTTCGGGGGGGGGGGGGACCGTGAGGGTGAGTTTAGTGCTTTCCCTAGTTATACTGTTGAGTCCTATCTTTCCATGTGCCAGATTATTGGCTGTGATGTGCGTAGGGCATGTTGGAGTCTAGCTGCACTGTCATCGGAGGTCACTCGAAACTAGTACGACTCTCCTCTCCATAGGGTCGTCTACTTGTGGGTCTGCAGATGTCTGTAGAGGCCGATCCGAGATCCACACACCGTGGTGCAACTGGAGACTGGCGGTGGTTGGTAGTCGTCGAGCTGTACTGGACAGTGCCTTATTTAAAACTGGACACAGGGCTGTAAGGGATCTACCTATGTTAGACAATAGGTGCAGGAGTAGGCCATTCAGCCCTTCGGGCCAGCACCGCCATTCAATGTGATCATGGCTGATCATCCCCAATCAGTACCCCGTTCCTGCCTTCTCCCCATATCCCCCGACTCCGCTATTTTTAAGAGCCCTATCTAGCTCTCTCTTGAAAGTTCTATTTCACAAAAAAATTGACAAGCCTGTATGTTACAAAAAAGATAAAAAACACAAAATGCTGACATTCCCAATCCACAATTTCTACTGCTCCTTTGACGGCCAAGAGCGGGGATGTTGGTTGATGTGGGCAAGTTGGGCAGAAGGGGCTGTTTACACTCTGTAACACTCTGAATCCTGTATTTTCTCTTTAAATCTCTCTGCCTTTTTTTATTCTGCTAAGTTTGACTCTTGACTGCCTACCTACAATATTAGTCCCTGTGTCTCCTTGTATTACTTGGCGTAAGATGCTAATTTTTCCAAATAACACTCTTGTGATTGAGTCGCGTTGAAAATTTGACGGCACTAAAGGAGCTATACAAATGCATGGAGTGGTTGAGCACATTTGGAGTTCCTGATGGCCAAATTCACCTCACTAGGCAAGTGTTAAAGCTTATTAATAAAGTGATCTGCTTCTCTCCTGTGCTTCAGTGTGAACTCGATGACCGAACTGTGAATTAGCTGGTTTCATCAGCCAGGAGTTGGCACTGTTCCTGAAAGTCTTAAACCTGTGCACCAGGTTTGAAACTATGCATAAAATAACAAACAGTGTGGTTTGTTTTGACTAGAGCTATGATCAATATTTTTTTTTTAAGTTTGAGGACCCAGAGAGACTCCTAATGAGCTGAAGTCATTGATGTTGCTGGGTTCAGAGAGACTGGGGCAGCACTGAGCCCAATCTCTCTTCCCAGTGGAGCTTGCTTGCACCCCCCCCATTTTCCCTTGAGGCAGGTTGGAGGGCTTTCCTTCCTGCGTGCATTTCAACTCCCATCTCGTGGTTTAATTATTGACACATTTAACTCGCAAAATAACCACAGTAAACTGGACTTGATCTCACGCTAAAAGTTTTTCACGTTATTCGCCTTGTCATGTATCTGTACCTGTGGAACGGCTTCATTGTAATCATGTACTGTCTTTCCACTGACTAGTTAGCACGCAACAAAAGCGTTTCACTGTAGTTCGGTACACGTGACAATAAATTAAACTCAAACTCAAAGTGGCAGGAAGGAACTGCAGATGCTGGTTTAAACCGAAGATACACAAAAAATGCTGGAGTTACTCAGCGGGACAGACAGCGTCGATCGAGAGAAGAAATGGGTCTCTCCGTTCATACTGAAGTCTGAAGATAGGTCTCGACCTGCAAAGTCACCCATTCTTTCCCTGGGTGGAAGATAAGCAGGTGGGAGTCCTGGTTGGTTCTTGGTTACTTGGTCCTCCGAAATATTCCAACTGGAATTTAAACTGGAGGTGGTGAAGGGAGGGGTTTAGCCAGAGAGGGTTATTGGGAAGAATGGGTTCCATTCAGGGTCAGCAATAGTAGCCACGAGAGCCCAAACCTGCTTGGTAAATTTCCTCAACATGTACTTGGGTGAGTCTTTTTTGATGAGAGAGGCACTTTTTTATTTATTTATTTTTGTTGTTAATATTTTTTATTAGAAGTTAATGCATATTGATACATATTAAGACAATTTAAAATGTAAGAAAACAAAGAGAAACAAAAAAATTTACTATTCATCTCATACATTCTTAATATTTATAAAATTTACAGTCATTCTTGTTTATACTTTACATATTTTTTATTATTTTTATTAAAGAAGGAAATTAATAGAAATAAATAATAAAAGAAATTAAAATAATAATAAAAATAGAAAATCAGTAATATGAGTGGAGTTTTAAACATTCTAGTCTACATTGGAGATATATCAGTGATCTATTATATATAATTCTTCATCCATTCCCCGTCCAGGTTTCAGTCGGGCCCTCGAACCGAGCCCATTTGTCCCTTTAGATAATCAATAAATGGAGACCATGTTCCTCTAAACTGATCTAGCCTGTCCAAGAGGACAAGTCTTAATCTTTCCAAATGAAGTGTCTCCGACATTTCTGTAATCCACATTTTAATAGTGGGGTTGGTAGGACCTTTCCAAAATCTTAGTATTAATTTTTTACCAATGATTAAACTATAATCGATAAAAATTTGTTGTTTTGTTGTTAGTGATTGATCAGTTTCTAATATACCTAGTACTTGGGTGAGTCTAATGAGGGAACTTGCTGGTACCCGGGCTAACATGTTCCATTTCCATCATGACTGAGACTACATGAATATCAAGTTTATTTTCCAACTGGAGATGGAGTCGGGCCAAGAGTCTTTAATTCTCATATGTACTGACAACAGAACAATGGACATTGTATTTTGCAATTCATAATTTTACAATGAAGTAGCTGTGGGTTTAAGTGGTTTCAAATAGAAGAATGAAACTTTACAGTGTTAGATCCTGGCTCAGAATCTTAAACAATGACCAACTTGAGTATTGATTGTGACAGACTGTTTTCAGTTCACATTATAGAGCTGAACAAACATGCAAAGGCTGATGATGTGCTTTTATTTTCTTCTGATCGCAGTTTTTAGACTTTAGAGATTCAGCATGGAATGCGCACTGAGTCCACGGAGACCAGCGATCACCCCATACACTAATGCCCCTGTCCCACTTAGGAACCCTGAACGGAAACCTCTGGAGACTTTGCGCCCCACCCAAGGTTTCCGAGCGGTTCCCGGAGGTTTTTGTCCTCCGGCAACCACCTTCAACTAGCATCGCAACCGGCTTTGACTAAACAAATTACCGATTTTTAAAACGGAAACCACTTTCGACCATTAGGGACACTGACAAAAACCTCTGGGAACCGCACGGAAACCTTGGGTGGGGCGCAAAGTCTCCAGAGGTTTCTGTTCAGGTTTCCTAAGTGGGACAGGGGCATTACACTATCCTACACACTAGAGACAATTTACAGTTTTACTGATGTCAATTAACCTACAAACCTATACATCTTTGGAGTGTGGGAGGAAACTGGAGTTCTTGGAGGAAACCCATGTGGTCACAGGGAGAACGTGCAAACTCCGTACAGACAGCATCCAAGGTCAGGATTAAACCCAGGTCTTTGGCACTGTAAGGCAGCAACTCTACCGCTGCGCCACTGTTCCGCCCTCGGTTGGTGTGGGTGAGAGGCATAAGTTGTGCCACTTCCCCGTGGGTTTCATCTTGACGCTGGGCACTCTCTGTGAGATTGCACCTCCCTTTGACCACGTGCGTTTGCCCCGTGTGCCTTGGTTTCCTCCCACATCTCATATTTGCTGGTTGGTAGGTTAATTGGCTGCTGTAAATTACCCCTAGTGGGTGGTAGGAGAATCAAGAGAGTGTTAATGGGTATGTGTGGGCGAATACGTCACAGTCTTGCATGTGCGGGGAACTAATAGGCTGAATGGCATCTATATTGTAAGAAATAATGAGCAGTGAGATGATGTGGAAAAACACTGGTGATAGTGCAGGTCAGGACTAGTCTCTCTCCAGTTTTAATACTGCGTGGTAGTATTAAATTTTTAGTGGAAAAAATATTGTGAAGGCGGGGATCTTTGAATTCTCAATCTGTGGTTTGCTCTTCTGGTAATATGATCATGGCACTAACAATGCCAGGTTGGCCTGTGTCTCCTAAGCTCTACTAGCACCCTGGTAAACCTCTTCCCGAGTGCTAGTGGATCCACCCTGTAATCAGAGCCATAAGCAGTGCTCCAGATGCAGCTGACCAATGTTTTGCATTGTTCTAGCATGTTTTCCCTGCCCTTTTCTGCCCCACTAAATTCTGTGCTGCCTTAGCTTCCTTACATAGCTGGACTCCTACCTTCAGAAGTCTATCTACAAGCACTCTAAGATCCCTCTGGAATTCTGCACCTCTTACTATTCTATTTACTGTAAATTACTTTGCCTTTAATTCCATGCCAAGTTCATTCCCAATGAATTCTACTTTGCTACTCGGCATGAATCTTGCTAGTCCTTGGATATCTTGGAGAAGCTCGGGTGTAGTCATTCAGTCCCACCCCGAACCCTCCAATTACTAAAACTCCCAGTGGCCCAATATCCTCAATCAAATGTCGTACTCCTGGGAAAAGCAAAGTGGAAGTCAATTATTCATTGTGGGACTGCAGAGATTATGTTGTTCCCTTTTAATTTGGGCTCTTCTTTGCAGAACAAGTCGTGGAAGAAGCTGAAAACCATGGTGCACTGGTCCCCGTTCGTTGTCTCCTTCAAGAAGCGCTATCCGTGGGTGCAGTTAGCGGGACATGCAGGTAACTCATGCCATGCGATTCTCCATCCGTATAGTGATAAGGCAGCCCCGGGTCCTCTCGTGACTGCCAAAACCTGTCCTGCCATTGAGTAAGCAGTGACGATGCAGTGTGGTTACTTCTGCTAACGGCTGATTGCAGTGTAGGTTCCATTCAGGAAGGTCGATTGTCTGGAATGGGAGAGCAGATTGGAAATCAAAGACCAGGACTTTAGTTTGGTTTGGACTGCGCTGAAACAGGCCCACAGAGTCTGCACGGACCAGCGATCCCAGTACACTGACAACATCCTGCACACTAGGGACAATTTACTATTTTTACAGCTGCCAATTATCCTACAAACATGTACGTCTTTGGAGTGTGGGAGGAAACGGGAACACCCGGTGCAAACCCACGGGTTCATGGGGAGAACGTACTAACTCTGTACAGACACCGCCCATAGTCGGGATCGAACCCGGGTCTCTGGCGCTGTAAGGTAGCAACTCTACCGCTGCGCCATCCCTTGAAAGGTCATTGTTTACGGACTCCTATATGTGTGGAGCTGCACAAAATCTGGCAAGCCCAAGGTGGTTGAATTGTCTTACCCCACCTTTCCACTTTGTGTGAGGCACTATGGAACTTGTTAGGATGCTGTGCACTTGGGTAAAGTCATGGTGGACTATTTTGGTCATTATTTAAACACTGCTATGCTCTCTTTTCCACAATCACTTAAACCAGCCCTGGGAATGACAGCTTTGTCATATGAGGAATAGTATCGGCGAGGCTTCCATCCTGAAAGTTACGGAGAATGGGCAGTAACCTCGTTACAACATGCAAAACTCAGTCTGAGGAAGGATCCTGACCTGAAACATTCCCTGTCCATCTTCCCCCACAGTTGGTGCCTGACCCATTGAGTTCCTTCAATAGTTTGTTGTCCACATTCTACGAGGGTAGATATGGGAAGGGGATTGTTCGATTGAGGAGTAGACTTAGATTTAGAACTGAGATGAGGAGAGATTTCATTCCTCCTAGGATGATCAACCTTGGCAAAGCTGGACGCTGTCGTGCTGTAGAGGTTTGGTTTTGGTTAGTCTATGATTCACTCACAATTGACACCAGATGGAGGATGTGGGGAAAGGAGGGATAGATATTGAAGTTCTTTCAAAATGAGGGAGCAGCAATGAATGGCCGAGGATAGATACATTTCACTGGGAAGAAACCAGTTGCATTCCATGGAATACATTGCAGCCAGTGCATGTAACTGTGGTTGTCCTTAACGCTTGTCTTTCATTAGTGTTAGCCATTCCTGGGAATGCGGCAGATGAAATGCCCTCGGTGAGCATCATTTGCCTTTGCTGGGCAAGATTCTGTAGTGAGTTTGGAGAGGCAGGTTTGTGAACTGGAAGGTTGAGGGTAATCCTAATTAAGACATTTCTTTTCTTTTCTCTTCAGGCAACTTTAAAGCTGGAGATTATGGAAAGATCCTGAAGAAGTATTGCGAGTGTGAGCACCAGTGTCTGGAGTCCCTGATGAAGGATCCTCTGCTGCGTCCTTACGTGCCGGGCTATTATGGTGTGGTGGGCAAGGATGGAGACAGCTACAACCAGATGGACGACTTGCTGTCAGAGTTTGACTCCCCCTCGATCATGGACTGCAAGATGGGAGTGAGGTACGTTCAATAATATTGATTGGCTTAGGAGAAGGGGTTGCAGGACGAGGGGGAGGAGTGGTGCTGTTTGTTCCTCTCTTTGTATATTTGCAATCTCAACCCTTGTCATTTTGGTGCGCAACTTGGAGCTGCAAATGGGTTTTGATGCACCTCAAATGCATAAGAACTAGTGAGCGATCTTAGTCTGAAATTTGTTTTTTGGCTTTACCTTGAAAGGTATGCTTAATGTTGTTCTATTTCATACTTTGGGGTGATAATAAATTATCTGTTTGCCTGTGGCATTTAACAGTAGGTGATTACCTGAATAGACAATGATCCTAGACAACAGACGCCACCTTGGGTAATGTGGCTCTGACGTAAAGGTGTACGGAATTTATGGAATGTGTTTCGATTGTCTGGTTTGGTAATGATAGACAAATGGTGTTAGGGGCCTGTCCCACTTTCCTGAGTTATTCACGAATTCTCCTGAGTTATTCACAAATTCTCCCGAGTTTTCAAACTCGCAGAATGTTCATAACGAGGCCGTAAGAGTCCGTGGATATATCGTAGCGGATCGTTATGCCAGCCGTAGGTACTCGGGGCTATTTTTTTACTCATGGGCATTTTTCATTAAGCTGAAAAAACGTCCCGACTTACCTGATGCCCCGAGTACCTACGGCTGGCATAACGAGCCGCTACGATATATCCACGGACTCGTTACGAACATTCTGTGAGTTTGAAAACTCGGGAGAATTCGTGAATAACTCAGCGCCTCTACTTCCTGAGAAGATTACGGAGAGTTGGTCTGTCAAGGAACAATCTCTCTAACTTCTACAGGTGTACAGTAGAGAGCTTGCTGACTGGTTGCATCGTGGCTTGGTTCGGCAACTTGAGCGCCCTGGAGAGGAAAAGACTACAAAAAGTGGTAAACACTGCCCAGGTCATCATCGGCTCTGACCTTCCTTCCATCGAGGGGATTTATCACAGTCGCTGCCTCATAAAGGCTGGCAGCATCATCAAGGACCCACACCACCCTGGCCACACACTCATCTCCCTGCTACCTTCGGGTAGAAGGTACAGGAGCCTGAAGACTGCAACAACCCGGTTTAGGAATAGCTACTTCCCCACAGCCATCAGGCTATTAAACCTGGCTCGGAACTCTGAACACTAATATTCCTCCATCTGTTATTTGCACTTTGTTAATTTATTAATTCATGGGTGTATTTACGTATAGAATTGTAGTCAATGCCTACTATGTTTTGTTGTGCTATGCAAATAAAGATTTTCATTGTCCTGTCAGGGACACATGACAATAAACTCTTTTGACTTTGACTTTGAAAGTGGGACAGGCCCTTTCGAAACCTCTGGTGGACAGTATTGGCTCTGAAGGAGCCAGTAATGATGGCCAGCCTGAAGTGAATGAGCATGGGGCAGAAGGATATGGTAATGGTGTAGGAAGGAACTACGGATGCTGGTTTGAACCGAAGATAGACACAAAATGCTGGAGTAACTCAACGGGACAGGCAGCATCTCTGGAGAGAAGGAATGGGTGACGTTTCTCAACACCAAATATTTTGCCCGTTGACTGGCATAGAATCAGAGTCATACTGCACAAAAACAAGTCCTTGGTCCTACCATACCCATGCTGACCATCAAGGACATGTCTATGGAGCGACTGAAGTCTGAAGAAGGGTCTCGACCCGAAACATCACCTATTCCTTCGCTGTATAGATGCTGCCTCACCCCTCTGAGTTTCTCCAGCATTTTCGTCTACCTTCGATTTTTCCAGCATCTTCAGTTCTTTCTTCAACATCAAGGACATGTCTAGTATTTGGCCTGCCTCTTCTCTGCCATGGCATTTCAAATGCTCTCCTCTGAATACTTAAATGCCAGGACCATTAAGGAGATAGATTTGAGCTCATAGATGGAATATCGCCAATTGCATTTTAAAGAAATTAATGTTATGTGGCTGTAGACACAGCATGGACAGGAAGTCACGAGGATATGGGGACATTATACACCCAGTGGGCAGGTGCTATAGACCTGCACGGGAAGGTAGACGTTCCCGCCCCAACGAGTCTCGGGCAGATGGGGCTCGTCAGCCTGGGAAGGCAGTCCATCTAGGAGAAGGGAAAACTCTGATTTAAAACCTCCACTGTCTTGTGGCCATTTCCAGTCATGGAAAAGGCTCCAGGAGTAAACCTCAAGAAAATCCGGTGTCGGAGCCACTAAGGCAGTTTGTCGTTGTCTACAACCTCGCTCTGGCAGCTCCTGCGACGGCGCTGGTGCCAAACTGTAACGGCCCTGCTGTTCCTTTGGATCAATCAGTGACGTGGAGAGGGGGGGGGGGGACGTGCTGCATGGGAAACAGCCTGTCCATGTGACATCGCCCAGGCTTGCATCCGACCAGGATGCATCACCCATGGCCAGTCATGACCGAGAGGGGCCTACTACTGCCATACACCCAGGTGTTTAACTCATGGAACAGGTGCGGGACGTACTGACACCAGCCCTTCCTTCTGTCCAACTATGCTGGATTTTGACTTCCCAAGCCTTGGTATTTGAGGTGCAGATCATTTATCATTGCCCCAAATTATGAAATAGAACAACATTATGGATTTGGTTCGAAGTAAGATTTAAAGAGAGAGTTCAATGGACATAGATAGTAACATTGATAGTGAAGGAGTGCAGATGCCATGGGGTTGAAGATGTGTAGGAAGGAATGGCAGATGCTCGTAACATTGAAGATACACAAAATGCCGGAGCAACTCAACAGGTCAGGCAGTGTCACTGGATAAAAGGAAAAGGTGAAGTTTTGAGGTTTTGACCCAAAACGTCAACTATTCCTTTTATACAGAGATGTTGCCTGGCCCGCTGAGTTACTCCAGCATTTTGTCTACCTTGAGGTTGAAGATAGTTGCTTTGGAGATTGCGAGCAGACGTCTCTGGGGGTGGATCAAGAACAGTTGCTGCAAATCATGGCGGATCTGTGTAGCGTTGGCCTTTTCTCACTGGGTTACAAATTTCCTTTTGTAGGACCTACCTGGAGGAGGAGTTAACCAAAGCTCGAGAGAAGCCCAAACTGCGTAAAGATATGTACGAGAAAATGATAGCGGTGGATCCAAATGCACCCACCCAAGAGGAACACCAACAAAAGGCCATTTTGAAGCCACGTTACATGCAATGGCGGGAGACCCTTAGCTCGACTGCAACACTAGGATTCAGGATAGAAGGCATCAGGGTGAGTGGTGAGCCCAACACTAACAGGAAACTGATTGACCAACAGAAAGGCATTTAGTCCTGTTATTTACTGGGTCTTGGATATTCAAGGGTGTCGGGGGTTATGGGGAGAAGGCAGGAGAATGTGGTTGAGAGGGAAAGGTAGATCAGCCGTGATTGAATGAGGAAGTAGACTTTAAGTCTAGTTTGGAGATACAACGCGGAAACAGACCCATTGGCCCACTGAGTCCGAGCCGGCCAGCGATCCCCATACAATAATGTTATCCTACACACACTAGGGACAATTTTACAATTATACCAAGCCAATTCTTTGGAGTGTGGGAGTAAACCAGAGATCCCGGAGAAAACCCACGCAGCTCATTTGGAGATCGTACAAACTCTGTACAGACAGCTCTCGTAGTCTGGATCGAACCCTTAACTCTACCGCTGCACCACCGTGCCGCCCACTGATAGATGCAACCCATTAGACTTGATGGGCGGAATGGACTGGTCCTGCCACTAGAACTTCTGAACTTGCGTTCTAATCCCAACCACTTCCCGTTGCCTTTCCCTTGCATACGTTAAATACAAAAACTCAGATTTAAAATTCATAACTGACCCAGCATCAGTTGCCATTTCCAGAAGAGTTCTGCAATCCTATCACCTGGATGGTTTTCTATCGCACTCCTCCACGGGCAGGAACGGGGGACTGATTGTGGATGATCAACCGCGCTCACATTGAATGGCGGTGCTGGCTCGATGGACCGAATGGCCTACTCCTGCATCTATTTACTATGTTTCCATGTTTCCACAGGGCCAACCTCTTAATTCTCTTCTTAACCTCTTCAATTTAACCTCTTAAACCCTTAAGCTCCAAAATATAAAGTCTTAGAAGCTTCAAAATCAACCTCAAATTCCTGGCAACGTAACCCTCTGGAACCCACCACATTTAAATACAACTTCTTATATTTTAACATGTAAAATCCAAGTACAGTAAACTTCAATGATCTGCCATTGTTGGGACTTGTGTTTGGACTATTGGATCAAATTAATGCGAATATCCCAACACTAAAATTGCATTATTTTTGACGTTGGTCAGTAATTTAAAAAGACAAGGATGGGGAGAGGCGGATTGGGATGCTGGTGAACCATGATATGGGTGTAGGAAGGAACTGCAGATGCCAGTTTAAACCAAAGATAGACACAAAAAGCTGAAGTAACTCAGCGGGACAGGCTGCACCGCTGGAGAGAAGGAATGGGTGACGTTTTGAGACAATAGACAATAGACCATTCGGCCCTTCAAGCCAGCACCGCCATTAGAACATAGAAACATAGAAATTAGGTGCAGGAGTAGACCATTCGGCCCTTCGAGCCTGCATCGCCATTTAATATGATCATGGCTGATCATCCAACTCAGTATCCCGTACCTGCCTTCTCTCCATATCCTCTGATCCTCTTAGCCACAGGGGCCACATCTAACTCCCTCTTAAATATAGCCAATGAACTGGCCTCAACTACCCTCTGTGGCAGAGAGTTCCAGAGACCCACCACTCTCTGTGTGAAAAAAGTCCTTCTCATCTCGGTCCTAAAGGATTTCCCCCTTATCCTTAAGCTGTGACCCCTTGTCCTGGACCTCCCCAACATCGGGAACAATCTTCCTGCATCTAGCCTGTCCAACCCCTTAAGAATTTTGTACGTTTCTATAAGATCCCCTCTCAATCTCCTAAATTCTAGAGAGTATAAACCGAGTCTATGCCGTCTTTGTTCACAAGACAGTCCTGACATCCCAGGAATCAGTCTGGTGAACCTTCTCTGCACTCCCTCTATGGCAATAATGTCCTTCTTCAGATTTGGGACATTCACTGTGATCATGGCTGATCATCCACATTCAGTACCTCCTTCCTACCTTCTCACCATATCCCCTGACTCTGCTATCTTCAGAAGAAGATTCTTCGTCCCATGATGTGGGTGGACATGTTAGCCAACAGGAGGGAGGCATGGCATTTGTGAGCTATGTGCCTGGCCCCGATGGACCAGAGGCCTAATTATTTGGGATTTCAAATAATCAGATAGCAGATCTGATATATCCTTTCCTGCTCTGTATATCCTTTCTCCCGTGGTCCTCAGAAATGAGCTTGGGCAGTCTAGATCTAGTTGGTTGTTTAAGAAGGAACTGCAGATGCTGGAAAATCGAAGGTAGACAATAGTGCTGGAGAAACTCAGCGGGTGAGGCAGCATCTATGGAGTGAAGAAAATAGGCAACGTTTCCGGCTGAAACCCTTCTTCAGTCTGTAGTTGGTAGATCTAGTTGGTGACTGCAGAGCTTGGGGGAAGTTTGCTGGGGCAGGACTGGGTAACGGCAAAGATCAAGCATTGAGTAAGGTAGCCAGCACAGGACAGGGGACGGTACTGTCTGCTGTTGACTGTCGTGACCCGTGTTAACAAGCTTCTGTTTCTCATGGTTTTCCCCCAGAAGGCCGATGGGTCCTGCAACACGAACTTTAAGAAAACCAAACTCAAGGAACAGGTTATGGTGGCACTGGAAGATTTTGTGGACTGCAATAAAAACATCTTGGTAACTATCTTTTGTAATAGTACTTTGGGCCAAGGGTTCTTTGTATCCAGCTGGAGTTCATAATTTATTTCTCTTTCCAAGAGCTTTAAATATATGTACAAGTAGCACAGGCACACGTTGTTGTATTTTGAGTGGGATCTTTGATGTCCATCACAGAGTGATGGTGGTTCCTAATGGAGATGGTCCTATCTTCACACCAAGGGTACCACACGCAATAGTGTGTGCAGCTCTGCAGTCAGACTCGTCTCCTCCCACCCCAATGCCTTTTAACTCATCAACAGGACACATTTGGGAGTGTGCCTAGATGACTTCATCTCCAATAACCACCCATCAGCTTGGCATCAAAGCTTTTTTCCACGAGTAAACATATAAGATTGTTAAGGGCTTGGACACACCAGAGGCAGGAAACGTGTTCCCGACGTTGGGGGAGTCCAGAAGCAGAAGCCACAGTTTAAGAATAAGTAGTAACCCTTTTAGAACAGAGACGAGGAAACACTTTATCTCACAGAGAGTTGTGAGTCTGTGGAATTCTCTGCCTCAGAGGGCGGTGGAGGCCGTTTCTCTGGATGCTTTCACGAGAGCTAGATAGGGCTCTTAAAGATAGCGGTCAGGGGATATGGGGAGAAGGCAGGAACGGGGTACTGATTGGGAACGATCAGCCTCGATCACATTGAATGGCGGTGCTGGCTCGAAGGGCCGAATGGCCTACTCCTGCACCTATTGTCTATTGAGTAGTAGCTCTACTCAATAACCAAAAATCTATAGCCTCCTTTTGCACTGGTGTTTTATTTAATTCACATGTTTAATCGATAATGTTTTATTAATGTTTTATGTGTCATTCCTAACTGTCACTGTATGTCATGTTGTCCCTTGCGGGCGGAGCAACAAGGCAAATTCGTTGTATGTGAATACTTGGCCAATAAACTCACCGATCAATTAATTAATTAATTCATCTGCATTAGTACACCATGCATTTCCTTAACCTTGACATACGGTGATTTTAGTGTGTATTTATATTTTAAAATGTAACACAGTTACTTACCTAGGCTGCCCCAGCGCCATGCAACTTTTCAAATCAGGACAAGGGCTTTGGCATATGGGGGCACCATCACATTTGGACTCTCCTTCCAACCGCCCAGCATCCTGCATTGGGAATGTACTGTTCATCCTTCATCAGCACTGTGTCAAAATCCTGACATTAGGCTTCCCCACAGCACTGCAGGAGCACCTTCACCAGAAGGGTTGTACTTGGAAACATAGAAAATAGGTGCAGGGGGAGGCCATTCGGCCCTTCGAGCCAGCACCGCCATTCATTGTGATCATGGCTGATCGTCTGCTATCAATAACCCGTGCCTGCCTTCTCCCCATATCCCTTGACTCCACTAGCCCCTAGAGCTCTATCTTAAATCCATCCAGTGATTTGGCCTCCACTGCCCTCTGTGGCAGGGAATTCCACAAATTCACAACTCTCTGGGTGGTAAAGTTTTTTTCTCACCTCAGTCTTAAAAGATCTCCCCTTTATTCTAAGACTGTGGCCCCTGGTTCTGGACTCGCCCAACATTGGGAACATTTTTCCTGCTTCTAGCTTGTCCAGTAATTTTATATGTTTCTATAAGATCCCCCCTCATCTTTCTCAACTCCAGTGAATACAGTCTGAGTCTGAAGAAGGGTCTCGACCCGAAACGTCGCCTTTCTCCTTTGCTCCTTAGATGCTGCTGCACCCGCTGAGTTTCTCCAGCTTTTTGTGTACCCTCCAGTGAATACAAGCCTAGTCTTTTCAATCTTTCCTCATATGACAGTCCCGCCATCCCAGGGATCAATCTCGTGAACCTACGCAGCACTGCCTCAATCACAAGGATGTCCTTCCTCAAATTAGGAGACCAAAACTGTACACAATACTCCAGATGTGGTCTCACCAGAGCCCTCTTTACTCCTGTACTGAAATCCTCTTCTTATGAAGGCCAACATTCCATTAGCTTTCTTCACTGCCTGCTGTACCTGCACGCCAACTTTCAGTGACTGGTGTACAAGGCCACCCAGGTCTCGCTGTACCTACCCTCCCCTTACCTAACCTAACCTCATTGAGAAAATAGGGTCAGAAGAGTCTTAAATAAAAGGGTCTATAGGGTCCCAAAAGGATCTTGCCACAATCACCATGAGGCTATTGGAGGTGTGCTGTGTGTGCTGGTATTACCAGGAAAGAATACAAGGGAAAATAAAAGTGGATGGTGCTTCAAACAACTGGCACTGGTTTGGACTAATGGTCCTAACATAATGGGCTGAACCTCCCGCCCTTTACTCCACCCCATGCCTTGCTACTGCCAGCCTTTTTGGTGGGTGCTCTTTCCCTTCCTGCCCTTCAGGGGTTGGGTCTCCCCTTTCCCCCGCGAGGTGATGAACTGCTCCTCAGCTTCCCCTCCAGTGAGCTGTCTGGGCTGGGCTGGGCTACTGCACGGGGTGAATGCTACACATTGGGCCAACATACTAGCCTGTGTGTGGTGGGTGGCTGTTGCCTGCTGTGTTGCTGCGCCACTAACACTTCTGTCGTTCTGTTGCAGAGAAAGTATTTGGCACGGTTGAAAGAATTGAGGATAGCATTGGAGGGCTCGGAGTTTTTCAAGACCCATGAGGTAATGTATTTGCTGTGTCTGTCCATAGCTTAATGCTAGAAGACAGTGAGCTTGGACCACAACGTGCTTCTTAAATTAATCGCAGCTAAAACAATTCGCATCTCAGCAGCAATTGCAGGTGAAAGATTAAGCTTTACATTATTGTTTGAATCTGAGCCATGTGTCCAGTTGTGGATGCGACATCTCTTTATTGGCATCTCTTAAGGATTTGAGTATAGGAGCAGGGAGGTTCTACTTCAGTTGTATAGGGTCTTGGTGAAGCCACACCTGGAGTATTGCGTACAGTTCTGGTCTCCAAATCTGAGGAAGGACATTATTGCCATAGAGGGAGTGCAGAGAAGGTTCACCAGACTGATCCCTGGGATGTCAGGACTGTCTTATGAACAAAGACTGCATAGACTCAGTTTATACTCTCTAGAATTTAGGAGATTGAGAGGCGATCTTATAGAAACTTACAAAATTCTTAAGGGGTTGGGCAGGCTAGATGCAGGAAGATTGTTCCCGATGTTGGGGAGGTCCAGGACAAGGGATCACAGCTTAAGGATAAGGGGGAAATCCTTTAGGACCGAGATGAGAAGGACTTTTTTCACACAGAGAGTGATGGGTCTCTGGAACTCTCTGCCACAGAGGGTGGTTGAGGCCAGTTCATTGGCTATATTTAAGAGGGAGTTAGATGTGGCCCTTGTGGCTAAGGGGATCAGAGGGTATGGAGAGAAGGCAGGTACGGGATACTGAGTTGGATGATCAGCCATGATCATATTGAATGGTGGTGCAGGCCCGAAGGGCTGAATGGCCTACTCCTACACCTAATTTCAATGTCTGTTTCTATTGTACTGATCAGGCCAGATCCCTGCCCAGCTCTCGCGTTACTGCTGACCATTAACTCTTCCAGTGGCTACATCATTTCACCCTATTACTGACATTCCCATTTTTCCACCCCCAGCTCCACTCTCTCTGCTGCTTAGACAAGCTTGCTCTCCCCCTTTTTGTTTGTTCTGATCAAAGGTCTTCAACCTGAGACACTAACTTATTTCTCTTTCCATGGATGCTGCCTGACCTGCTGAGTTTCCCCGCCGACATTTTCTGTTGTGATCCCGAGTTGGGTTGCTGTGCATGGCAGTTCCTGAATGTGTTTGAGGTGACGGCTTGAACCTTCCTAGCCACTGGCAGCGTCAGTGACAGCTGCTGCTTTGCATCTCACCTTCACGTTGCTTCCGTGTCCATTTGTTTTGGAAAATGTTTGTGGTCTGTCCATTCGGTAAACTTTAATGTTGATCTTCGCGGGTCAATGGCTGTAGGACGGGTCCCCAAATGCTGCTCTGCCTCTTGGCACCCTCTGCACACAGGGTGTGTGTTGGCAGTCTGTGCTGATCCCATGCATGTAGATGTAGAGCTCTCCACAGTTTGATGTTAAAGAAGGAACTGCAGATGCTGGAAAATCGAAGGTAGACAAAAATGTTGGAGAAACTCGGCGGGTGCAGCAGCATCTATGGAGCGAAGGAAATGGGCAACATTTCGGGTCGAGACCCTTCTTCAGACTGATGTGAGGGTGGGGGGGGAGGGGGGTTAGGGGGCAGGAAGAGGCGGAGACAGAGGGAGAGCTGGGAAGGGGAGGGGAAAGCAGGGACTACCTGAATTTAGAGAAGTTAGTGTTCATACCGCTGGGGTGTAAACTGCCCAAGTGAAATACGAGGTGCTGCTCAATGAGAACAGTTTGATGTTCGGCTTGTGGCATTCCATGTGTGACCAGTTACTAGCTCTCCACAATCATCCAGACCCGAAACGTCGCCTATTCCTTCTCCCCATAGATGTTGCCTCACCCGCTGAGTTTCTCCAGCATTTTTTGTCTACCTTCGATTGTACCAGCATCTGCAGTTCTTTCTTATACACGGTGTTTCTGAATGCAGTTGTGGAATTGTCCCTGTTCCCTTGTCTCCAGGTGGTGGGCAGCTCCCTTCTCTTTGTCCACGACGACTCGGAGATGGCCAAAGTTTGGATGATCGACTTTGGAAAGACGGTGATGTTACCTGCCCCAGAGACACTGAACCACAGGGAGGCCTGGAAGGAGGGCAACCGGGAGGACGGCTACCTGTGGGGGCTTGATAACCTCATCGGTATCATCAGCAAGATGGTGGAGGAGTGACTCGCTGCAGCAGTCCTCGGCTGTATCGTTCACAGCTGGCCTTTTCCATGTCGCACACCCTCCTTACGGGGAAGTGCCTCTTGCCTGGCAAAGTGTTTTCCAGCCCCTCTCCCGTTTCTCCTGGAGGAGCCAAGCTTGCTGCACGGGGGAACCATCACAGCTGGGAGACTGGGGGGGGGGGGGGGGGGGGCCTGTGGAGGAATTGGGGGAAGGAGCGGATGTGAACCTGGGTGAAGAAAGCTGCAGCCAACTTGTGAAGGCGTCACTCCTGAGCACTGTGGCCCCGGCTCCTGAACTCTACAGTAAAGCCAGAGGAGGGCCTGGGATTTGAACTCCAAGCCACGTTGACGGTGGCTAACACTGACCGGGCTGTCCTCAACTGGCTGAGTCAGTGAACTTTCTTTTGACACACGAAACACTGGAGGGAGGCAGAGCTATCTCTGATTCATTCCTCCGTTTGTATCATATATATATATTTTTTTAAAGCCGCCAAACAGTACTGCAGAACAGTTTACTGAGGCCAATGACATTTGTATGCATTTGAAACATTCTCCTCCAAATGGTCTTGCTCCATTTGCCTTGTCTGCGATATGCTCTGACCCGATAGAATCTGATCCCGTCTCGCGTACAATTTTCCCTTCCCCACCCCAATGGGGCGGATCTCACCACTGCATCGAACACTGACGACAAACTCGCGAAAGATGCTGACTGTGGGTGTTGAGGGTAGTTGAGGGTCAAACGCACTAGAAGCTACGTGGAATCATCCAAGGCTAGTACTCTTGGACTTCACAGTGTAACATTTTATTGTGTAATAAATCTGTAACAACGGGTTTAGCCTTTTCAAAAACGTTTATTAAACACAAGCTAATCTTTAAACCTAAGTTGAATATTAACCATTGAGTAGAGAGTGACTTCCAGTTTGTCACGGTGAGGGACTGCATGTACCGTTCCACCATAATCTCATTCTGCAGCTAGAGATGGCTCAGCTACAGCATCTCTCTGAATCTTTCAGCATCAGTGGGGGTCGGGAGGTTTTGGACAAGACGTCTTACGCTGGCCCTCATTTTGGTGCAGTGTACGAGGCTTACCGCCGACTAGAAATTGCCCCGAGCAATCTCGAGATGGAGATTTCCAGACGCAACGTTGGCGAAGGTGCATCCTCAAGCCTGGATAACCGTCCGCATGGTGTTTAACCAGAGACGTTTAACCTTTACCATAAAGTTGCTCTCGATTTTCCCCCACCTCCAGGTTCCTACTTCACAGGCTAGCTGCTTGTAGCTTGAGTGAGTTCTGTAGCTGGAGATTGCAGTCTGGGTGAGAGGAGGTGGGGCGAGTATTTCACATTTTAGTTAATCCCTTTATGGTAATTTTTAAACCTTAAATTCTCTCAATTATTTGGCATTCTCTGAGAAATAATACGTTATTTTTTAAGTAATTTTAATTTGAGGTAAATTTTAATTTTTAAGTGAAGACACGTCCTCCCACCCTCTGTGCTGTTGGTTCTGAAACTGAATCTTGACTTCACATTCACTAAAACATTGTATCTGCGTGCACACGGTAAAGTCGTTAAAGTTCATTTGGCAAATCAATGGATTTTTTTTTTCCAGATTGAGCAATATCTGAGAGTTTTGCCCATTCGCAGTTCTGCTCTTTGACCCGTGCAAGGTGGGCACAGATTAGCTACTGTGTCTGCCATACGACCTTGCCGTGCAAAGAATGACCAAGACTCTGTACCATCAGTTGCTGATGGGTTCCTGAATGTCAGGCAGACTCGGCCCACAGAAATTCCGAGCTTCATTTTAACATTAAACTCAATGGTGTCTAACTATTGGGAGGATTGCAAGGGCGCGTGTGATGAGAATCACAGTGAAACCATATAAAGTGGTATACATTGGCATTCGGTGTATTAATACATTAAAACTTCCCAAAATCAAAAATGGCCAAATATGATTGGGGAAGTAAGTAAATTTTAAGTTCAAGTAACAGTGCATCATCAAATGTCCCTATTTGAAGGCAAACTCCCTCCCATAGTTGCAAAGCCCTGGGGAAATTGGGAACTTTACTGATGGAATTTCCCTCGGCTTGCATCGCCACTGAACTCCCAGGAGAACTCTGCAGTACCAGAACAAAATAATCCTGCTGACTGTCGATGGTAGTTCAGCCATTGTAAATAGCTTGGGTCTCTTGCCTTGTTTAGAGATGTCCCCATCTTATAAATACCTGCTGTACTCTAGGGAACCTGTAAATTGAATCCCAAAATGTAATGAGCCTGAGGTAAATACGTTTTGCTGTTTGTATTTTAATGTTTATGGCAGTATGTGTATGTGCTCCATCTCGGAGATTGAACACGGTTTCATTGCTGAGGGAGTATTCTCAGAGTGGGTCATTGATGAGCAGAGCTCCTGTCGAAATGCTGGAATTTTTTTTTTAAAGATTAGGGTCTTTTGCTATTTTATCCTTTCTCAGGCTCTCCTGAAAACACCCAGTTCTACTCCGATCAATGAACACATTGTGGTGAAACAGTTAGGGAATGATTCTCTGGGCCTGGGCTCTTGGCAGTTCACGTTGGAATGAGAACTCTACCTGTGGCTTCTTTCTTCAGCATCTAATTGTATTTATAAAGTGCCTTTTAACACCTTGCTGCACTGTTTCACGGGAAGGATTATCAAACAGAACATTATAATTGAGCCCCATGGGCAAGTGACTTGTAAATCTTGCTGAAGTCCTAGGAATTGAGGTTTCTTAAGAGGGTAGACAGTTGGACCACAAGGAGTTCCAAATCCAGCGTCTCACCTACCAAGTGGCCAAAGGTGGAACATTCAAAACCGAGCATGCTGAAAATTAGACCATTGCAAACATTTGAAGACCATTAGGTGCGAGAACTGAATTATTCTCTTTATTTAGTCCATTATTTGGAGTCTACTCCACGACTCAATTTTGCAGGGCTAGTGAGGTGTTTTAGGGAGCTGGAAGTTGGGTATGTGTCATTCTACTTTGGTTTGTCCCCCTGCAGCAGCGGCAAGATTTTTCTAGTTAAAATAAGTCATTAACTTGCTATGGTGTTGTGATCTTGTGCTCCGTCATCTCGCCGATTGCAAGGTTTGAAGGGGCTGGAGCTGCGTCGGTCTTGAGCATTGCAGTTTGCCCAGCGTTCCAGTGCTGAAGGGAGGAAGCTGCCTTGTGGAGCTGCAGTGATCAGCGCTGAGGGATTTCCGCCTCAGTTCCCCCACAGCAGCTCTGTGTCCCACTACCGAGTCACCTCATTACACCGGTCGCCCTATTGAGCGGACTGAACTGACCAGCAACCCACTATTCCATTCTCTGAGCCGCTTGGCTTTAATTCTGAAGACAGACACAAAATGCTGGAGTAATTCAGCGGACAGGCAGAACCTCTGGATAGAAGGAATTCTCTCCAGAGATGCTGCCCATCCCGCTGAGTTACTCCAGCATTTTGTGTCTATCATTGGTGTCCAATCTTTCCTTCCAACGAGTTTTAATTCTATTCCATACAAACATTGAATTGTGGCCCCAAATTTTTGAGATCACCTCTTCTGACTCTCGATACACACTATTGTTTACAAAGCTATCTTTTTAAAACAACGTTTACCCGGTCCCTCATTGTATTTTCATTATGTATTTATGAACCGCTACTGGACAAATACTGGAAGCTGCATGTTTAATTTATATTGCATTAAAATTGCTTTGCTGGGTTAATTTCCATACAATGTTATCTAATGGGCTCATTGTCATAATAAAACTGCCTCTGTGGGGATTTCTACATATCGACTCATCTGTGCCTGTCTGTTTCATATTCCTGTCATCAGCAACAAACCACAAATGTTGCTCTTTGGTTGGGATGTACAGTAAATGGCAGGAACTTTAGGAGAATTTGACAGGGGAACTTGGGTGTAATTACATAGCTTGCTGGAAACCTTAAGTAGAAAGGGTGGTGAAGGGGTTGAACAGCATCTGCAGTTGCGTGCGTCTACATTTTGCTGGCCTTCATTAGTGGAAGTCAGCGGAACCATTACATCGATGACCCCCTTGGCCAGGACCTGCCCCAAAAACAGTGGACAACCCTCAACCCCTTGAGGACGGGCGTTGGACGCTATGGAGTAGCGATGAAGAGGTGGGGCCTTGTGCACAGCGAGCGCCTCCTGCGAGCGTGGGGATCTAACACAGACAGTCGAGCACATCATCACCAGTTGCCCCAAACACCGGCCACCGAGTGGTGAACGAGGTCTGATTGACCTGGACGATGACACGTTGGCCTGGCTCGCCTCAACGGAGCTGCAGGTGTAAAAGACAATACGACAGAAGAAGAAGCCTTCATTAGTCAGATCGTTAAGTACAGAAATACAGCTGTTTTTGAGAGGGTGCAGAAGAGCTTCACGTCCGGATTACGTAGTATTAGTCAGATCGTTAAGTACAAAATACAGGTGTTGCATATGTGTTGGAAGGAACTGCAGGTGTTGATTTACACCGAAGATAGACACAAAATGCTGGAATAACTCAGCGAGTCAGGCAGCATTGCTGGGGAAAATAAGTAAGTGGCGTTTCGGGTTGAGATCCTTCAGACTGAGAGTCAGGGAGGAGGGAAACTAGAGGTTTGAAAAGATACAAAGAATTAATGTAAGGTGGGAAAAGAACAAATCAAAGCCAGCGACGGTGATCAATGAAAGGTGGAGCCCACAATGGTCCATTGTTGGCTGTGGCAAAAGTGATAACGAGGGGATACGTACAGTGAAACTGAGCAGGACGACAGTGAAACTAGTACGATGACTAGGGTCGGGGTGGAGTGGAGAGTGGGGGAAAGCAAGGGTTACTTGAAGTTGGAGAAATCACAATTCATATCGCTGGGGTGTAAGCTGCCCAAGCAAAATATGAGGTGCTGTTCCTCAAATTTACGCTTGACCTCCCTCTGATAGTGGAGGCTCGGGACAGAAAAGTCAGTATGGGAATGGGAAGAAGAGTTAGTGTTTGGCAACCGGGAGATCGTATTGCATGCGGTTCTGCTCACCACATGGCAGGAAGGTTGAGGAAGTTTTTGAGAGGGTGCAGAAGAGGTTCACGCGATGAGGCCCGGATTACGGAGTATTAGGTGTAAGGGGAGATGGGACAAAGTTAGATTCTTTTCACTGGAGCATTGGAGGTTGAGGAAACCTTTAAATGTGTTCAATTATGAAGCGAGCAAGTAACATTGCTTTATGGTGAGGAGGAAAAAATGTTTAGAAGAGATTTATAAGGCAGGTTTTTGTTTCACACTAACCATATAACAATTACAGCACAGAAACAGGCCTTCTCGGCCCTTCCAGTCCGTGCCGACCATTTATTTTCCCCTAATCCCATCTACCTGCACTCAGACCATACCCCTCCATTCCCTTCCCGTCCATATACCTATCCACTTTACTTTTAAATGTTAAAATCGATCCTGCCTCCACCACTTCTGCTGGAAGATCATTCCACACAGCCACCACTCTCTGAGTAAAGAAGTTCCCCCTCGTGTTACCCCTAAACTTCTCTCCCTTAATTCTCATGTCATGCCCTCTTGTTTGAATCTTCCCTATCCTCAATGGGAAAAGCTTATCCATGTCAACTCTGTCTATCCCTTTCATCATTTTAAAGACCCCAATCAAGTCCCCCCTTAACCTTCTGCGCTCCAAAGAATAAAGACCTAACTTGTTCAACCTTTCTCTGTAACCTAGTTGCTGGAACCCAGGCAACATTCTAGTAAATCTCCTCTGTGCTCTCTCTATTTTGTTGACATCCTTCCTATAATTAGGCACTGTGATAGGTGCCTGGTCTGGGCTGCCAGGGGAAATGGAAAGAATAGCAGCGTTTAAGCATTTAGGGATGTGAGCAGTCGGGAGATGGAGGGATCTAGACAACATGCAAGGGGATGAGATTGATTTAAATTAGCATCATGGCACTGACATTATAAGGCCTGTTTCTTTACTGTATGATATGTTCAGAAAGGGTCCACATTCTGATATTATCTCTGAATATGCAGAGCCACATCATTGACTGTGGGATGGAAGTGTCATGATCGAGTCTGTGTGTGAAGTCTTGCAACAAAGTTCATTTCCTCCACCCCCTTGAGCTTTTTTACAAGAATGATCCCAGGAATGAGTGGGTTAACCTACAATGAGCGTTTGTCGGCACTAGCCCTGCAGTCGCTGGAGTTTAGAAGAATGAGGGGGGGACCTCATTGAAACATACAGAATGGTGAAAGGCTTGGATAGAGTGGATGTGGAGAGGATGTTTCTACCAATGGGAGAGTCTGGGACTAGAGGTCACAGCCTCAGAATTAAAGGACGTTCTTTTAGGAAGGAGATGTGGGGACATTTCTTTAGAGGGTGGTGAATGTGTGGAATTCTTTGCCACAGAAGGCTGTGGAGGCCAAATCCGTGGATAATTTTAAGGCAGAGATAGATTTTTGATCAGTACGGGTGTCAGAGGTTATGGGGAGAAGGCATGAGAATGGGGTTAGGAGGGAGAGATAGATCAGGCATGATTGAATGACGGAGTAGACCCGACAGTCTGAATGACCTAATTCCACACCCATCACTTATGATCTAAATGATAAACAGTATGAAAATCAAAAGCAAAATCCTATGCAAATACATGTGGAGTGAGGGCAGAACATCCGCTGTGTCATGGCAGCTGGAGGTGATGGGCTTCAGTCAGCTGCTCGGTGCTGGGCTAGTGATTTGCATAGCGTCGGATGAGGTAGGAATGACACTTTGCAGAGCAGAACCATCCAGTGAAAAAAGTTATTGAGACTAATCCCGTTTAGTTCAGAAATACTGCACGGAAACAGGCCCTTCAGCCCACCAAGTCTGTGCCGACCAACGATCCC
Organism: Raja brachyura; assembly: GCA_963514005.1. The sequence goes on along the minus strand of OY740819.1, from coordinate 16,452,338 downwards.
CATACAAGAACACTATCCTGACCAATATTGCCCCAGGCTACAGTTTTCCAGTCCAGGTGAACCTCCTGCGCCTTTGCATCTTCCCTGTAAGATGGTGAACAAAACTATACACGGTACACAAAACTGGGGTCTTGCAAGCGTTGTACACAGTTCCAGCATAACCTTTCTGCAAAGATTAGCAACACTCAATATAGGATAGCATTCCATGAGTGTCCTGGATTTGTCCTCTCATCTTTTGAGGACCTCCAAGGATGGGGGCTGCACCATGGCATAGCAGTAGAGCTGCTGCCTTACAGCTTCTGCGACCCGGGTTCAATCCTGACTACGGGTGTGTCTGTACGGACTTTTCCCTGTGACGGACCGGGTGGGTTTTCTCCAGGAGCTCCGATTTCCTCCCACACGCCAAAGACATACAGATTGGTAAGTTAATTGGCTTCGGTATACAGTGTAAATTGTCCCTAGTGTGTAGCGTGGTGCTAATGTACGGGGTAATCGCTGGTCGGCGCGGACTCGGTGGGCCGAAGGGCCTGTTTCTACGTTGTATCTCTAACCGAGTCTGCATCGACCAGTGATCCCGCACATTAAAGGGCCTGACCCACTTTCACGATCTAATTCACGACCTCTGCCGAGTTCGCCCTTGACTCGTACTCGCAGCATGGTCGTCACAAAGTCGTACGTAGGCCGTGATGCTAGTCGTAGGTCACTCGTGGCATCAAGTAGGTCGGGGAGTTTTTTTCAACATGATGAAAAATGTCCATGAGTAAAAAAGGTCGTGAATTAGGTCGTGAAAGTGGGACAGGCCCTTAACACTATCTGACACACACTAGTGGCAATTCACACTTATACATAGAAACATAGAAAATAGGTGCAGGAGTAGGCCATTCGGCCCTTCGTGCCTGCACCGCCATTCAATATGATCATGGCTGATCATCCAACTCGGTATCCTGTACCTGCCTTCTCTCCATACCCCTGATCCCTTTAGCCACAAGGGTCACATCTAACTCCCTCTTAAATATAGCCAATGAACTGGCCTCAACTGCCTTCTGTGGCAGAGAATTCCACAGATTCACCACTGTGTGAAAAATGATTTTCTCATCTCGGTCCTAAAAGAATTCCCCCTTATCCTTAAACTGTGACCCCTTGTTCTGGACTCCCCCAACATCGGGAACAATCTTCCTGCATCTAGCCTGTCCAACCCCTTACGAATTTTGTAAGTCTCTATAAGATCCCCCCTCAATCGTCTAAATTCTAGCGAGTACAAGCCGAGTCTATCCAGTCTTTCTTCATATGAAAGTCCTGCCATCCCAGGAATCAGTCTGGTGAACCTTCTCTGTACTCCCTCTCTGGCAAGAATGTCTTTCCTCAGATTCGGAGACCAAAACTGTATGCAATACTCCAGGTGTGGCCTCACCAAGACCCTGTCCAACTGCAGTAGAGCCTCCCTGCTCCTATACTCAAATCCTTTTGCTATGAATGCTAACATACCATTCGCTTTCTTCACTGACTGCTGCACCTGCATGCCTACTTTCAATGACTGGTGTACCATGACACCCAGGTCCCGTTGCATCTCCCCTTTTCCTAATCGGCCACCATTCAGATAATACCAAGCCAATTAATCTACAAACCTGCATGTCTTTGGAGTGTTGGAGGAAATCGAAGATCTCGGAGAAAACCCACGCGGTCATGGGTAGAGCATGCAACCTCCGTACAGACCGCGCCCGTAGTCTGGATGGAACCCGGGTCTCTGGTGCTACAAGCTATTTTGTACGCTACAAATGGGTCACATAATGAGCCTTGTCGAACTTCACTGATGACCATCCGGACATTGACATGAATGTCAAACATTACCCTCTGCTGTTACTGATAAGCAATTCCATTAAAGGAAAGGAGAACATAATTATCCCAAACCGCACTCTCATCCAGGAAATGCCTCCGCAATGTGCTGTGAATGTGGAGTGGAGACGATGATGGCTCGGAGGAGAGCGCGTGAAATACCACAAGCATGAGATCGCCAGCCATCAGGAAGTGTGGGTTCCGTGTAGCAGTTACCTCTGTGACTACAGCAGCCATGCCCTCCCGCCCAATCTACCTGCTGCTGCTCACCAGCCACACGAGAGAAAGGAATTCTAATTCAGTAGCATCTTTCACAAACTCAAGGTCTTTGGAACTGGAAAAAAATAGTTTTAGAATAAACCCATACCGATTTAAGTGAAAAGCAAGATTGCTCAGTTCAGTCATGTGAGCACAACTAACGTGGTGATGTTGACTGAGCAGCAAATCTCTTCTTACAGTGGGATGTGCGATTGTTCTAAAGACATACAAGTTTGGTAAGGTAAAGACAAACGTAAATGTAAAATTAATCTTCCCCTCTGAATTATTTCTCATGAAGTTCCTATGGTGTAACTGTCCTAGCGTCCCTGCCACATTTAAGAGGCATGTTGACAGACAAATAGGCAGAGTATGGGATGATATGGCCCTCATTTGACCAAGTAAGATTAGTGTGGATGGGCAGAAATGACTTGACAAACACCCCTTTAAAAATACCCATTGACATCTGTGGCAATGAATTCCACAGATTCACCACCTTCTGGCTAAAGAAATTCTCCTCATCTCCTTTCTAAAGGGTTGTCCTTTTATTCTGAGTACCATAGTTTTAGTACACAAAGTACTATTGCACCATAAGTCACAGCCAGAATGGTAAATCTGATGTGAGGTAACCTTGTATGAGGAATGTCCCAGTCATTGTATCCACAGCAATTAAATGATACTCTATTGGCACAGGTACCTAAAGGGCCTGTCCCACCAGCATGCAACTCTATGCGATGAACGCGATCAAACTAGAAGCGGAGGTCTGGTGATCCCCTGTACAGGGCCGTTCCCACCAGCATGCGCCTGCATGCGGCAAGCGCAACCAAACCGGCAGTAGGGGCCGCGCGGAGGTCTCATGAATGGCGCAACACGGCGCAAAGTGAGGCGAACCTGGAGCGAAGTCTAAGGTAAGTTCGCCAGGACAGAGAGGGGCACCGAGGCACACACATAGAGGGTCACGGAGGCACCTACAGATAGGTTCACGGAGGCACGATGTCGGGGCGGTGTGTAAACGTCGAGGCGACTGCGAGCCGTCAAGCCGTTGCCGCACGGAATTTTTGGACAGTCAGTTTTTCGGAGCCCCGCGCGATGTCGGGACGAACTCCGCACAATTCCGCACGGCTCCGGAGATCGAAGTGGAGCTCAAGCGACCACGTTGGGTCGTGCTAATCGCATAGAGTTGCATGCTGGTGGGACAGGCCCTTAAGTGCGGTGAAATTCTTTGTCTCGCATACAACCTTGTAAAATCGCACAGCGGACTTCACCTGGGCAGCAGACCTCACCTGGGCACGAGTACACAAGTGTCGCCATGTTTCTGGCACCGACAAAGTTATAAAGGTTCACCAAACAGTCTTGTCTTCTGCCTGTGGCCCCCTCCTGGGGCCCCCCTTCATTCTCAGTGGCCCCCTGTTGGTTCTTGACAGCTTGCAGCTGGGTCCCCATTTCTTAACAACAGTCCCCGGACTGGACCCCCTTGTTCTCGATGGACCCCACCGGGTCCCCTCCTTGTTTTCAGCACCGCCCCCTCCCCCTCCCCCTCGCCAGGTCCCCTCCATCATTCTTGACGTCCCCCACTTAATTCTCGACAGCCCCCCGCTGGGTCTCCACATTTTATTCACGCTGGCCCTGTGCTGGGTCCAGAATCCACAACTGGGACACTGGGGGAAATTCCACCAGCCTCCTTCACAATAGTGCCCTGGGATCATCAGAGGGAGCAGAAGAGCCTCAGTCGCCGGCCCTCATGAGGACCAATAGTCAATTGTCTCGCTGAATTCTCTCCAATGCATGGACACCAACATCTGAGTCCTAGCTGACATTCAACGCCAGACGCAACGACTCTGTTCCCTTGCCAGCTGGCTGCGGGAATGTTTTAGAAATTATCCACTAGTGCTGTTTCTAGATGCGCAATTACTATTTATAAGTGACTTTAGGAGAAATCTGGCTCGTTGTAATCAGATCAAAACACATGGGTGCAGTTCTGATAAACAAGTTCCTAATGAGCACCAACAATGTTCTTTTAGATTTTTCTAAGCCACCCGAACCCTCCCAACTCAGGGATAAGGTAACGATTTCTCTCATTCACTGCATTTTTTAAAAAATGGTGCTCAAAAATTATGCATTTCACCCCAAAGTGGTGCAGAGGAAGCGTTGCTGCCTTGCAGTGCGAGAGACCCTGGTTTGATCTTTCAAAGTCAAAGTCAAAAGAGTTTATTGTCATGTGTCCCTGACAGGACAATGAAAATCTTTCTTTGCATAGCACAACAGAACATAGAAGGCATTGACTACAATTCTATACATAAATACACCCATGACTTAATAAATTAATAAAGTGCAAATAACAGATGGAGGGATAATAATGTTCAGAGTTCCGAGCCAGGTTTAATAGCCTAATGGCTGTGGGGAAGTAGCTATTCCTAAACCGGGTTGTTGCAGTCTTCAGGCTCCTGTACCTTCTACCCGAAGGTAGCGGGGAGATGAGTGTGTGGCTAGGTTGGTGTGGGTCCTTGTGATGCTGCCAGCCTTTTTGAGGCAGCGACTGTGATAAATCCCCTCGATGGAAGGAAGGTCAGAGCCGATGATGGACTGGGCAGTGTTTACTACTTTTTGGAGTCTTTTCCTCTCCAGGGCGCTCAAGTTGCCGAACCAAGCCACGATGCAACCAGTCAGCAAGCTCTCTACTGTACACCTGTAGAAGTTAAAGAGAGTCCTCCTTGACAGACCATCTTGACTTGTGGTGCTGTTTGTATGGTGTTTGTACGTTCTCCCCGTGACCTGCATGGGTTTTCTCCGGGATCTCTGCTTTTCTCCCACAAAGATGTACAGGTTAGTAGGTTAATTGGCTTGGTAACATTTGTAAATTGTCCCTGGTTTGTGTAGGATCGTGCCAAAGGGCCTGTTTCTGCGCTGTACCTCTAAACTAAACTGAAAGGTCAGGATCCTGTAAGTGAATGAATTCGACTGTTGTTAAAGACTTTGTTGTTCATCACTTTTGGATTTGAATTTCAGAAATTTTAAAACCACCATTTGTAAAATGGAATGTGTGAGATAAATCATTACCTTGTAAGGGAGTGAATGCATGCAGTCCTTTTGCCCAGGGTAAGGGAATCAAGAACTAGAGAGCATAGGTTTAAGGTGAGAGGAGAAAGATTTAATAGGATCCTGAGGGGCATTTTCACACAGAGGGTGGTACGCACTTGGAATGAGCTGCTAGAACTGCAGATGCTGGCTTACAAAACAGGCCACAGTGCTGGGATAACTCAGCGGGTCAGGCAGAATCTCTGGAGAACATGGATAGGTTATGTTTCGGGTCGGGACCCTTCTTCTGCTGGAGGTCAGGATCGAACCCAGGTCTCTGGAGCTGAGAGGCAGCAGCTCTACCCTGCTACAAAAAAGACTACAGAAAGTAGTAAACACTCCCCAGCCCATCATCGGCTCTGACCTCCCCACCATCGAGGGGATCTATCGCAGTCGCTGCCTCAAAAAGGCTGGCAGCATCATCAAGGACCTACACTATCCTGGCCACACACTCATCTCCCCGCTACCTTCTGGTAGAAGGTACAGGAGCCTGAAGACTGCAACGACCAGGTTCAGGAATAGCTACTTCCCCACAGCCATCAGGCTATTGAACTCATCTCAAACAAAACTCTGAACATTAGTAGCCCATTATCAGTTTATTTGCACTTTATCTGTTTTATTTATTCAAGTGTGTATATATTTATACAATGGTCTATGGACACACTGATCTGTTCTGTATTCATGCCTACTATGTTCTGTTGTGCTGAAGCAAAGCAAGAATTTCATTGTCCTATCTGGGACACACGACAATAAACTCTCTTGAATCTTGAATCTACACCACTATTGTTTTGTTCCACTGAGAGGAAACGTACACTCCAGATTTCAAAACTCTCTAAGACTTTATTTGAAAAATGAATACAAATTAAGACGAGTAAAGTCTGGAGTAATTTTGACCGAACAACACATATAGACTTTAGACTTTGGAGGTACAGCGTGAAAACAAGCCCCGCCGGTCCGCTGCAACCAATCAAATGTCTCTTAATAGTACCAGCCTCAACTATCTCCTCCGGCAGCTCATTTCATACACCCACTACTCTTTTTGTGAAAACGCTGCCCATTAGCTTCCTATTCAATTCCCCCCCCCCCCCCCCCCACATCTGAAACCTATGTCCTCCAATTCTTGATTGCACAACTCTGGACGAAAGACCAGGGTCTTTGGGTCTGAAGAAGGGTCTCGACCCGAAACGTCGCCTATCTCCTTCGCTCCTTAGATGCTGCTGCACCCGCTGAGTTTCTCCAGCGTTTTGTGTAACCCTGGGCAAAAGACTCTGGTTTTCCCAATCTATTCCCTGCACACTTTTGTACACGTCTATAAGATCACCCCTCATCCTCCCTGTGCTCCAAGGAATAGAGTTCGAACCTGCTCAGCTGCTCCCCATAGCTCAAGGCCTCGAGTCCTGGCAGCATCCTCGTAAATCATCCCTGCAAAAGTTCAGTCTGAGGAAGGGTCTCGACCCGAAACGCCGCCTATTTCCTTCACTCCACAGATGCTGCCTCACCCGCTGAGTTTCTCCAGCATTTTTGTCTACCTTCTGCAAAAGACTCTGTACATATATTTAACCAATCTATTCCTCTCATGATCTTGTACAGATGCAGTGTTCACTTCTTCTTCTTGCGTGTGGCGTGCACAGCCTAAAGTTGTTGGACAACTTGTTCTATTTGACCTTCCGTTTGTGCACGTCGAGTTGATTGCATTAGTCGAACCACGTGAAGGTTGCAATCTTCCACCCCAGTGTTCACCACCTTTTGTAATCGCCACCTTCCTCTTTGTCGGTTGTAATCAGCTGGTAACAGTTAATAAAAACATAGAAATTAGGTGCAGGAGTAGGCCATTCGGCCCTTCGAGCCTGCACCGCCATTCAATATGATCATGGCTGATCATCCAACTCAGTATCCCGTACCTGCCTTCTCTCCATACCCTCTGATCCCCTTAGCCACAAGGGCCACATCTAACTCCCTCTTAAATATAGCCAATGAACTGGCCTCAACTACCCTCTGTGGCAGAGAGTTCCAGAGACCCACCACTCTCTGTGTGAAAAAAGTCCTTCTCATCTCGGTCCTAAAGGATTTCCCCCTTATCCTTAAGCTGTGACCCCTTGTCCTGGACCTCGCCAACATCGGGAACAATCTTCCTGCATCTTGCCTGTCCAACCCTTTAAGAATTTTGTAAGTTTCTATAAGATCCCCTCTCAATCTCCTAAATTCTAGAGAGTATAAACCGAGTCTATGCAGTCTTTGTTCATAAGACAGTCCTGACATCCCAGGAATCAGTCTGATCAGTTGAAAACAAGCTGTGATGCGCGGCTAAGATTACGTGAAAGGGAAACCGCTGAGGCTGCCCTGCCAGATGTTGCTGACTCACGCACGCGTTGTGCATGGATCTGGCCAGAGTTCTCGACAGGACGCAAGCAACTCTTCACACATACAATGCAAATTGGAGGAACAGCACCTCATACTTCACTTGGGCAACTTACAACCCAGTGGAATGAAAATTAATTTCTCTAAGTTCAAGTAAACCTTGCACCCCCTCTCTCTCTCTCTCTCTCCCTCTCTCTCTCTCTCTCTCTCTCTCTCTCTCTCGATCCTTAGAATGTCGCCACAGTCTTAGAATAAAGGGGAGGCCATTTAAGACTGAGGTGAGAGAAAACATTTTCACCCAGAGAGTTGTGAAGTTGTGGAATTCCCTGCCACAGAGGGCAGTGGAGGCCAAATCATTGGATGGGTCTAAGAGAGAGTTAGATAGAGCTCTAGGGGCTAGTGGAATCAAGGGATAAGGGGGGAAGTCAGGCACGGGGTATTGATTGGGGACAATCAGCCATGATCACAATGACTGGCGGTGCTGGCTCGAAGGACCGGATGGTCTCCTCCTGCACCTATTTTCTATGTTTCTATGTTCCTATCCCTCCCCCACCTTAGTTGTCACATTAGGTTCACTGTCGTTCTGTTGAGTTTCACTATCTGTGTAACTCATTATCACCTACCGCACAGCCAACAATGGACCATTGTGGGCTCCACCTCTCCTGGATCATCATTACTTTTTGCGTATCTTTCTTTCATTTATTCTATTTTCCATCTATATCTCTCGTTTCCCCCTCCCCTGACTCTGAAGGAGGGTCTAGTCCCGAAACGTCACCTATTCCTTTTCTCCATGAGATGCTGCCTGGCCCGCTGAGTTACTCCAGCATTTTTGTGCCAATCTTCTACAATAGTTCTTCCTGATTAGGTTTTACAACATGATGTTTAGTTCTTTAGATTATCATTGTCTCATGTACTGAGGTAGAGCCAAAAACTTTTATGTGCTTTGCAGTCAAAGAAAAGACTGTACATGATACAATCAGGATGTCAACTATGCAGAGTTGCAGGATGAGGCGTCTGTCCCACTTGCCCGATTTTTTGGGCATCATATCAGTGTCACCAAAAGATTTCGAACATAGATTATATTATTGGAAAACTAGACTGAATAAAATATTCTCAAATGTTTCCCCCATCTGTGACAAATGTCTAACTCAAAATGCCACGATAGCACATTTCTTTGTCTCTTGTATAAAACTGTATAAATCTTTTTTGGAATTTTTACAAAACTATTCAACACAAAATTGAACCCCAATACAGAGCTGATTATCTTTGGATCAATGGAAGAGGGAAGTAAACTAACTATATTCCAAGAAGCTTTTCTTTATTACGGTCTAATAACAGCAAAAAATACTTATACTCAAATTTTGGAAAAACGCAACCACGCCAACATTCAAAATGTGGATGTCAAACATGTCTGAAACGCTACTTGAGATGAGAAAAACATTTTTCACACAGAGAGTGGTGAATCTGTGGAATTCTCTGCCACAGAGGGTAGTTGAGGCCAGTTCATTAGCTATATTTAAGAGGGAGTTAGATGTGGCCCTTGTGGCTAAGGGGATCAGGGGGTATGGAGAGAAGGCAGGTACGGGATACTGAGTTGGATGATCAGCCATGATCGTATTGAATGGCGATGGAGGCTCGAAGGGTCGAATGGCCTACTCCTGCACCTAATTTCTACGTTTCTATGTTTCTTCTGTCGTGTGGCGTGCACAGCCTAAAGTTGTTGGACAACTTTTTCTATTTGATGTTAAAGAAGGAACTGCAGATGCTGGAGAATCGAAGGTTACACAAAAAGCTGGAGAAACTCAGCGGCTGCAGCAGCATCTAAGGAGCGAAGGAGATAATGAAGAAGGGTCTCGACCCGAAACGTCGCCTATCTCCTTCACTCCTTAGATGCTGCTGCACCCGCTGAGTTTCTCCAGCTTTTTGTGTAACCCTTGTTCTATTTGATCTTCTGTTTGTGCATGTCGAGTTGATTGCATTAGTCGAAACAGGGCGGACCACGTGAAGATTGCAATCTCCCACCCCAGACTGGTCCTTGATTATGCTGGAGACAGTACCCGAACCTAATCCACACCCTCCGTTTCCATGGTAACCATGTCAGTTGATTAGTCCAATCTAGAAACAGATTAAAATCTAGCAACTGCAATTCCCTTTTTAGATTGAACATAGAACAGTACAGCACAGGAGCAGACCATTTGGCCACTATGTCTGTGTCAAATTAAGCTGATCGCCTCTGCCTGCATGTGATCCATATCCATATAAACCTTTAATATTTCCTTCTTAATGCCTCACCCATTCCCATTTTATATATAGACACAAAATGCTGGAGTAACTCAACGGGTCAGGCAGCATCTCTGGAGAAAAGGAAATGGTGACGTTTTGGGTTGAGATCCTTCTTAACCCGAAACATCACCTATTCCTTTTATCTAGCGATGCTGCCCGATCCCGTGAATTACTCCAGCATTTTGTGCCTTTCTTTGGTGTTAACCAGAATCTGCAGTTCCTTCCTACCCATATTATATTTCATCCTCTTATCCTCAACCAATCCATACCCTTGGTAGACTCTTTGTGTTTTCACATTTGCTAACCCCCCTCTCTGAGTATTTTTTTTGTGAATTTGGCTCCGTTCCTCCTGGCCCGAGTCATTGATAAAGTCACAGAGCACGGGAACAGGCCCTTCTGCCCGCCATGAACATGCTGACCCATCAAGAACCTATCAATGCAAATCCTATTTACAATGCTAATCTGAAGAAGGGTCTCGACCCGAAACATCACCCATTCCTTCAATCCAGAGATGCTGCCTGTTGTGCTGTGTCTGTTGTATAACGTTAGTACCTCCACCAATGCAAAGCACTTTGGCCAACGAGAGTTGTCTTTTAAATGTGCTATAGAAATAAAAGTGACTTGACTTGACTTGTTTCCCATTTACAAACTATTGGTCCATTGTTGACAGTACCCTGGCAATTCAAGAGCTTCTTACTCAAAGCTGGGTGGCATTGTGAGCAGCGAGGAGGATGCTATGGGGCTGCAGGGTGACTGTCCTATCAAGTCCTATCCAATATAGACTTCATCTTTTTGCGTATGGCATGCACAGCCTTCAGTTGTGGGACAACTTCTTCAATTTGATCTAATTTGATTGTGCACGCCAGGTTGATTGCATTCGTCGAAAACAGGGCGGACCACGTGAGGGTTGCGATCTCCCACCCCCAATATAGACCATGGATGGATGAGGGCCGAGTCCTGATCCCTGTGGCATCTCACTGTTGGCGATTGCCAACCCAAGAACCACTGCTGTTCCAGCTCAGATAAGCCGATCTTGCCTCCTCGGCAAAATTCCAACCGGTCGGTCGAGTCCGCACTGAGCAGCGATCCCCGCACACTAACACTATCCTACACACACTAGGGACAATTTACACTTATGCCACGCCAACTTAACTAAAAGATGAGTTAAACATGACCTTCCCTGTTAACCTCTGTTTATACAGGTCTTCAGAATTCATTTAATTTAGTTTACTTTTATTGTCATGTGTACACAGGTACAGTGAAAAGCTTTTCTTTGCATGCTATCCAGTTAAAAAAAAATACTATACATGAATACAATCAATCTGTCCACGGTGAAAATATGACATTTAGTGCAAAGATCTAACATTGAAGTCCAATTTAAAAAAGTTTAAAGCTCTCTAATGAAATGGATGGGAGGACCGTTCATTTGCCTAGTAACAATTGGGATGAAAATACCCCTGAATCTGGAAACCCGCTGAGTTTCTCTAACTTTTTTGTCTACCTGAATCTGGAGGTGTGTGTTTTCAAACCTCGATACCTGCTGTACCTGCAGTGACGAGGTGGCCGTGGCGCGGTTCAGCCAGCAGGGGTCAGTGTCGGCCACGTGTGTTCTCCCCGTGACTGCAACATGTATTATTCTAAGGGTTACACAAAAAGCTGGAGAAACTCAGCGGGTGCAGCAGCATCTAAGGAGCGAAGGAGATAGGCGACGTTTCGGGTCAAGACCCTTCTTCAGACTGGTCAGGGATCAGGGAAACGAGAGATATAGACGGTGATGTGGAGAGATAAAGAACAATGAATGAAAGATATGCAAAAAGGTATTGATGATAAAGGAAACAGGCCATTGTAAGCAGTTTGTGGTGTGAAAATGAGAAGCTAGTGCGACTGGGGTGGGGGGGGGGGGGAGATGGAGAAGGAATGCCAGGGCCCGAGGGCTGAGGGAGAGGTGGGAAGGGGGGGAGGCAGTCTGGGTTAACAGAATTGAAAAAATTCAATGTTTAAGCCCAGAGGATGCAGACTCCCCAAGCGGAATATGAGGTGCTGTTCCTCCAACTTGCGGTGTTGATCACTCTGGCCGTGGAGGAGGCCCAGGACCGAGAGGTCGGATACGGAGTGGGAGGGGGAGTTGAAGTGCTGAGCCACCGGGAGGTCGGGTTGGTTATTGCGGACCGAGCGGAGGTGTTCGGCGAAACGATCGCCCAGCCTACGCTTGGTCTCACCGATATAGATCAGTTGGCATCTGGATCAACGGATGCAGTAGATGAGGTTGGAGGAGGTGCAGGTGAACCTCTGTCGGACTTGGAATGACTGCTTGGGTCCCTGAAAGGATTGGATGGGGGAGGTGAAGGGACAAGTGTGGCATCTCTTGCGGTTGCAAGGGAAAGTGCCCGGGGAAGGAGTGGAGCGGGAGGGAAGGGAAGAATTGACGAGGGAGTTGCGGAGGGAGCGGTCTTTGCGGAAGGCAGACAGGGGGGGAGATGGGAAGATGTGGCGAGTGGAGGGGTCACGTTGGAGGTGACGAAACTGACGGAGGACTATCTGTTGTATGCGCTGGCTGGTGGGGTGAAAGGTGAGGACCAGGGAGACTCGGCCCTTGTTGTGAGTGGGGGAATGGGGAGAGAGGGCAGTGTTGCGGGGTATGGAGGAGACCCTGGTGCGAGCCTCACCTATAGTGGGGGAGGGGAAACCCCGTTCTCTGAAGAACGAGGACATTTGCGGTGACCTGGTGTGGAACACGTCATCCTGGGAGCAGATGCGGCGTAGACGGAGGAATTGGGAATAGGGGATGGAGTCCTTACAGGAAGCAGGGTGGGAGGAAGAGTAGTCCAGGTAGCTGTGGGAGTCAGTTGGTTTGTAGTGGATGTCAGTCAGGAGTGTATCACCTGCAATAGAGATGGTGAGGTCAAGGACGTCTGGTGGACAAAACTGCTGGAGAAACTCAGCGGGTGAGGCAGCATCTGTGGAGCGAAGGAAATAGGCGACGTTTCGGGTCAAGACCCTTAGTTCAGACTGAAGGGTGAATCTGTGTAATTCTCTGCCATAGAAAGTAGTTGAGGCCAGTTCATTGGCTATATTTAAGAGGGAGTTAGATGTGGCCCTTGTGGCTAAAGTGATCAGGGGGTATGGAGAGAAGGCAGGTACAGGATACTGAGTTGGATGATCAGCCATGATCATATTGAATGGCGGTGCAGGCTCGAAGGGCCGAATGGCCTACTCCTGCACCTAATTTCTATGTTTCTCTGCCTATGTTTCTAAAACAGAGTCTGCAGTTCTGCGGTTGCATTTGTGTAGGTTTTCTTTCAATGTTTGTTTGGGTTGACAGCATATTTCGGTTTGCACGATTTTAGTTTAGTTCAGTTTAGTTTAGCGCGGAAACAGGCCCTTCGGCCCACCGAGTCCGCACCGACCAGCGATCCCCGCACATTAACACTGTCTGACACACACTAGGCACAATTTACACTTATACAAAGCCAATTTACCTACATACCTGTACGTCTGTGGAGTGTGGGAGGAAACCGAAGATCTCAGGGAAAACGGATACAATAATACAATAAACGAGAAAAAAAGGTTGAATAGTCGGAAGAAAGGTCTCGACCCAAAACGTCGACCATTCTTACTCTCTCAGGGGATGCTGCCTGTCCCGCTGAGTAACTCCATCATTTTGTGTCAGAGAGTCACAGAGATGTAGAGTGATGCATTGTGGAAATAGGCCCTTCAGCCCAACTTGCCCGCACCGGCTATCATGTCCCAGCTACATTCGTCCCACCTGCCTGTGTTTGGACCATATCCCTCCAAACCTGTCCAATCTATGTACCTCTGTCGATGTACCTATCTATGTTTCTGAAGAAGCGTCTCGACCCGAAACATCACCAATTCCTTCTCTCCCCAGCCTCAACTACCTCCTCTGGCAGTTCGTTCCAAACGCCTACCACCCTTTGTGTGAAAAAGTTACTCCTCAGGTTCCTGATAAATCTTCTTCCGATGTCCTTAAATCCTAAACCAATGTCCTCTGGTCCTCGATTCACCTTCTCTGGGCAAGATACTCTGTGCATCTTCCCGATCTATCTTCTTTCCGAGAAGAACTTCATCTGTCTATCCCCTTTATATGTATAGATATATGTGTATGTGTGTGTATATGTGTGTGTATATGTATATGAGTGTGTTTGTGTGTGTGTGGAGTGTGTATGTGTGTGTGTATATGTGTGTGTGTGTGTGTGTTTGTGTGTGTATATTGTGTGTGTGTGTATATGTATGTGTGTGTATATATATGTGTGTGTGTTTGTGTGTCTGTATATTTGTGTGTTTGTGTATATATGTATGTGTGTGTGTGTTTGTGTATATTTATGTGTGTGTGTGTATGTATATATGTGTATATGTATGTGTGTGTGTGTATATATATATATGTGTGTGTGTGCGTGTTTGTTTGTGTGTGTATATATATGTGTGTGTGTGCGCGTGTTTGTGTATATGTATGTATATATGTATGTGTGTGTGTTTGTGTGTGTATATGTATGTGTGTGTGTGTGTGTATATGTGTGTGTATATGTGTGTGTGTGTTTGTGTGTGTGTATATGTATGTGTGTGTGTGTGTGTGCGTGTTTGTGTGTGTATATATGTATGTATGTATGTGTGTGTATATGTGTGTGTGTGTGTGTGTGTGTGTGTGTGTGTGTGTGTGTGTGTGTGTGTGTGTGTGTGTGTGTGTGTGTGTGTGTGTGTGTGTATGAGTGTGTATACATACACATACATAAGAACAAACAATAATAGTGCAAAAAGACAAAACCACTGCCCCCAGGTCTATATACGGCAGTTCAGAGCTTATTTGGAGGTTGTCGTGATGTTTAATAGCCTGGTGACTGTAGGGAAGTAGCTGACCCTGGTGTATATGACAATGAAACTCTCTTTTGACTAATGGCATTTGTAATTCACGCTGCTCCTATTAATTGCCCTTTGTCCCACCGCGTTTCTAACCACAGTCTGAGTTCTGAAGGGACGCCGTGTGGCTGGTACTGAATGAGCCTGAGCTCTTGCCACGTTGCTGCAGCAGTTGTCTCCACGCCTCGCTAGTTTAAATGCCCGCGCCCCCAGCGATGGCGGGGTCTGGGTGGGCTGTGAGCGAGGGCTGGCGGCGTGGTGGTACGTGATTGTGATTGTGGCCGCGGTGGAGTTACAGCGGGGAGGGGAAGCCTGCCCTTGATCAGCCGCATCCTGTTTACCTCGTCACAGATAATGGCCAGTGTAGGAAATGAACTGCAGGCGTTGGTTTCAACCGAAAATAAACACAAATGCTGGAGTAACACAGCGGGACTCTGGAGAGGAGTGGGTGATGTTTCGGGTCATGTGTGTGAAGAAGGGTCTCGATCCGAAACGTCACCCATTCCATCTCTCCAGAGATACTGCCTGTCCCGCTGAGTTACTTGTGTCTAGTCAAGTCAAGTCACTTATATTTCTATAGCACATTTAAAAAACAACTCTCGTTCGTTGGCCAAAGTGCTTTACATTGGTGGAGGTATTAACGTTAGACAACAGTGGTTCATAGATTAGAGACATAGAAACATAGAAAATAGGTGCAGGAGTAGGCCATTCGGCCCTTCGAGCCAGCACCGCCATTCAATATGATCATGGCTGATCATTCAACTCAGTATCCCGTACCTGCCTTCTCTCCATACCCCCTGATCTCTTTAGCCACAAGGGCCACATCTAACTCCCTCTTAAATATAGCCAATGAACCAGATTAAATACAAACATCACTACATACATATAGCCCTTGCCCAGAGGACGCCAAAAAAAGGCTTGGGAGTGGAGAATGGGTGTCTAACTGCAGATAGATGCTGGTTTATGCTGAAGATAGACACAAAGTGCCTGAGTAACTCAGCGGGACAAGTAGCATCTCTGGATAGAAGGAGCCCATCACCTTTCTGGTCTAGACCCTTATTCTTTTTCCTTTTGCCATCGTTGCTTTTTTTGCATATCTTTCATTAATATATTCTATATCTCTCCACATCACCGTCTATATATCTCTCGTTTTCCCTTTCCCCACAGTCTGAAGAAGGGCCTATACCCGAAACATCACCCATTCCTTCTCTCCAGAGATGCTGCCTGTCCCGCTGAGTTACTCCAGCATTTTGTGTCTATCTTCAGTCAGTGTAAGCCAGCATCTGCAGTTCCTTCCTACAATAGACTCCCACGTTGCCAGATGTCGGTGCATACAATAGTGAAACACTCTTGGCTCCCTGTGCCTCTGTGTCCCACTGTGTGTGCCTCTGTGTGTGCCTCTGTGTGTGCCTCTCTGTCCCTCTCTATGTCCCTCTCTGTGCCTCTGTGTCCCCCGTGTGCCTCTGTGTCCCCCGTGTGCCTCTGTGTCCCTCTCTGTGCCTCTGTGTCCTTCTCTGTGCCTCTGTGTCCCTCTCTATCCCCCTCTCTCTCTAGCCATGCTTGCGAGTTGGGGGATATGCGTGAGTGGATAGGGCGGGGGATGGGGTAAAAGGAGTGAATTAATAATATTAATCTAATATCAATAGTGGTGGTTAGTGTGTGTGTGACCCGCAGGCCGCCCCCTCCCCTCGCAACCGCACGTGGAGGGGACGGGACCCAACGGGTCCCACTCGGTCTAGTACACAATAAAATGTAACACAAGAACATCCACCACTGCATTCTTCACTGTGGTGGAAGGCACAAAGCTCAGCCAGTCCTCCTTGTTCACCCGTGGCCGGGTGCTCCATCGAAGCTGCGCTCTCCACTTGTATCGTGGCGTACAAGCGATGCACGCTCATCGCCTTAAGTAACCCAAGATGGAAGGTTAGCATCAGTAAGGGCTTTCACTGAGGCAAAGGCTTGAGATGTGTACTGGAGGGAGCGGGCGTAAGCTGGGAATTGGCCGCAAATCCACATTAAACCGTTTAGTGGCGCTGGTTGTGGCCTCTGCCACCAACTGGCACTAGATCATGTTACAGTCTCTCCACACTGATCTCCTAGCTGTTCATATTAACCCCTGTGTTGCTGGAGCATCGGCCTGGCACAAGGGCAGCTCTGGCAGCTATTAGGATTTTTTAGATAGACAAAAATGCTGGAGAAACTCAGCGGGTGAGGCAGCATCTATGGAACGATGGAAACAGGCAACATTTAGGGCCGAAACCCTTCTTCAGACTATTTTAGTTTATTTTGGAGATCTAGCGCGGAAACCGCCAAGTCCGCACCGACCAGCGATCCCTGCACATTAACACTATCCTACACACACTGGGGATAGAAATGGACAATAGGCAATAGGTGCAGGAGGAGGCCATTCGGCCCTTCGAGCCAGCACTGCCATTTAATGTGATCACGGCTGATCATCCCCAATCAGTACCCCATTCCTGCCTTCTCCCCATATCCCCTGACTCCGCTATCTTTAAGAGCCCTATCTAGCTCTCTCTTGAAAGTATCCAGAGAACCTGCCTACACCGCCCTCTGAGGCAGAGAATTCCACAGACACAGATAATTTACATTTATACCAAGCCAATTAACCTGCAAACCTGGACGTCTTCGGAGTGTGGGAGGAAACCGGAGCACCGGGACAAAAACCTAAGTGGTCACAGGGAGAACGTGCAAACTCTGTACAGACAGCACCCGTAGTCAGGATCGGACCTGACGTCCGTGAGGCAGCAAGTCTGTTTATTTTTGGGCTATTACTTGGCGCTGGTACTGCTGGGGACGCCCATGTGGTTCGTCCTGTCCTCCCGGGCAAACGTGCAGCTTGCACCACCCTCCCTGGGTGCAGAGTGTGACTGTGGCTGCGGGGCAGGGCCCCGGCTATTAATGGCCATGAAGACACACTGACTACACAGCAGCAGCCCACCCTTCCTGCTGTCTGTGGGAATACCGAGCAGTCCGGCAAATCACCACTGTTGTTTAACTGAACTCACTTGTCGGGAAGGGAAGGAAGTGCAGATGCTTTTTAAAACTGAAGATATTCACAAAAAGCTGGAGTAACTCAGCGGGACAGGCAGCATCTCTGGAGAGAAGGAATGGGTGACGTTTCAGGGTGGAGACCCTGCGTCAGCTATCTATCTATCTGTCTATCTGTCTATCCGTCTATCCGTCTATCCGTCTGTCTGTCTGTCTGCCTGTCTGTCTCTCTATTTATCTATCTATCTGTCTGCGTGTCTGTCTGTCTGTCTGTCTGTCTGTCTGTCTGTCTGTCTGTCTGTCTGTCTGTCTGTCTGTCTGTCTGTCTGTCTGTCTGTCTATCTATCTATCTTGTTCCCGATGTTGGGGAGGTCCAGGACAAGGGGTCACAGCTTAAGGATAAGGGGGAAATCCTTTAGGACCGAGATGAGAAGGACTTTTTTCACACAGAGAGTGGTGAGTCTCTGGAACTCTCTGCCACAGAGGGTAGTTGAGGCCAGTTCATTGGCTATATTTAAGAGGGAGTTAGATGTGGCCCTTGTGGCTAAGGGGATCAGAGAGTATGGAGAGAAGGCAGGTACGGGATACTGAGTTTGATGATCAGCCATGATAATATTGAATGGCGGTGCAGGCTCGAAGGGCCGAATGGCCTACTCCTGCACCTAATTTCTATGTTTCTATGTTTATCTATCTATCTATCTATCTATCTATCTATCTATCTATCTATCTATCTATCTATCTATCTATCTATCTATCTATCTATCTATCTATCTATCTATCTATCTATCTATCTATCTATCTATCTATCCCAGAGACCGGGGATCCATCCTGACTACGGGTGCCGTCTGTACGCAGGTTGTATGTTCTCCCTGTGACCACGTGGGTTTTCACCGGGTGCTCCGGTTTCCCCTCACACTCGTACAGGTACAGGTTTGTAGGTTAATTGGCTTCAGTAAAAAATTGTTAATTGTCCCTAGTGTGCACGATATTACTAGTAGTGTATGTGTGACCATTGGTCAGCATGGACTCAGTGGGCCGAAGGGCCTCTTTCCACCCTGTATCTCTGTTGTCCTGATCAAAGTATACACAAAATGATCAAGAGCACAGCTGGGGTAGTTAGTGGGGAAACCTATCCCATTTATTATTTGAGTTGAACTTGAATTCTGTTACAAAATATTTGTGGTATATTTTAATAAAGAATACAGCAATAATTTAAATAATAGTAGATTGCTCTAGGCGGGGTTAACCGGTTTAACGGCGTACACTACATGATCACCCACGGTTATGACACAATTATCAGATATCCAGGTTATTTGTCATCTGGATAATTGCAACTAACTTGTACAATGGGACCTGTCTTGGCCGTGAGGTCACGTCTTGTTCTCTGGAGCCCTCTTTTGGAACAATGTGCCAATGTAAATCATACAAAACTTAAAAAATAGGTGCAGAAGTAGGCCATTCTGCCCTTCGAGCCAGCACCGCCATTCTATATAGGAGGTAGACAAAAATGCTGGAGAAACTCAGCGAGTGAGGCAGCATCTATGGAGCGAAGGAAATAGGTGACATTTCCGGTCGAAACCCCACCATTCTATATGATCATGGTTGATCATCCAATATCAGTAGCCCGCTCCTGCTTTTTCCCCATATCCCTTGATTCCGTTAGCCAAGAGCTAAATGTAACTCTCTCTTGAAAACACAACTGTGATCCCTGGTTCTGGACTCCCCCAACATTGGGACCATTTTTCCTGCATCTAGCCTGTCCAATCCCTTAAGAATTGTATATGTTTCTGTAAGATCTCCTCTCATCCTATTTTCCAGTGAAATCATTACACGCATCGCTCAACCTCTGTTCCAGAGTGTAGTGGGGCGAGTAGAGGTCTCTGATCCAGAGGACATAGGTTTAAGCTGAGGGGAGAAAGATTTAATTGGAACCTGAGGGGCAACTTGGTTACACAGAGGGTGGTGGGTGTGTGGAGCGAGCTGCCGGAGGAGGTAGTTGAGGCAGGGCCTATTGCAAAGTTTAAGAACCATTTATACATGCATGTGGATAGACAATAGACAATAGACAATAGGTGCAGGAGTCGGCCATTCGGCCCCTCGAGCCAGCACCGCCATTCAATATGATCATGGCTGATCATCCCCAATCAGTACCCTGTTCCTGCCTTCTCCCCGTATCCCCTGACTTGGCTATTTTTAAGAGCCCTATCTAGCTCTCTCTTGAAAGCATCCAGAGAACCTGCCTCCACCGCCCTCTGAGGCAGAGAATTCCACAGACTCACCACTCTCTGTGAGAAAAAGTGTTTCCTCGTCTCCGTTCTAAATGGCTTACCCCTTATTCTTGAATAGGACAGGTTTAGGTGGATGTGGGCCAAATGGAGGTAGGTGGGACTAGTGTAGATGGGACATGTTGGTCGGCATGGGCAAGTTGGGCTGAAGGGCCTGTTGCCACGCTGTCTGACTATGTGTCTATATGTAAGAAGGAACTGCAGATGCTTAAATCGAAGGTAGACATAAAATGCTGGAGTCTGGAGTCTGAAGAATGGTCTCGACCCGAAACGTCGCCCATTCCTTCTAACCAGAGATGTTGTCTTACCCACTGAGTTACTCCAGCATTTTGTGTCTAACTTCTCTGCCTCTAGAACAGGCCCTTTGGGCCACAATGCAAACGCTGAATACGTGGATAGGACAGGTTTAGAGGAATGTGGGACAAAAGCAGGCAGGTGGGACGGGTGTAGACGGGACATGCTAGTCTGCCACCGTGTGCAAGTTGGGCCGAAGGGTGTATCGGACAGTACCCTGTCTAATGGAAGGACCGTTCAGAAGCCTGATAACGTAGGGGAAGAGCCTGTTCCTGAGTCTGGTGGTCGCCTGGCTTCTGCAACAAGGAACAAAGAAAAACTGACCCTGCCAGAATAGAAGCTTTCAAACTTCTGTACCTTCTGCCGGCCGGGAGCGGGGAGAAGGGAGAAGGGAGAAGAAAGAGTGGCTGGGGTGGGACAGCGACACGTCTTTGATTACATTTCCGAGGCAGCGGAATTTGACGACTACTCAAAGCTCTTAAAAAGGTAAAATTGGACGGTGTGTGCTTCTATTCTGGCGGGGTCAGCTTTTCTTTGTTCCTTGTTGCAGAAGCCAGGCGACCAGTTCCCAATTAAACTTATTTTTGTAACGGAAGGGAGCCTATCCTGTATTCCCTCTGCTACAATCACCCCATTGAAGGATCAGATACACAGCGCTGTGGCCATATAGCAGTTGTACAGTATTTATAGATCGCTTCGGTATTTCTGTGCCGTTCTGGTGAGGGAAGTGCACAAGGAGGCACAAGGAGCAAGTCCTTCTTTTAGTGTTGGAGATTCAGCGCGGAAACAGGCCCTTCGGCCCATCGGGTCCGGGCCGACCAGCGATCCTCGCACACTAAAACGCTATCCTACACACACTAGGGACAACTTAGAATAATGCTAATTATTCTATTATTATTGATTAGTATAAATCAATAATCAATATGGCTTAGTATAATACAAACTGTACGTCTTTAGAGTGTGGGAGGTAACCGGCGGTCGTTGAAAAACCCCACGCAGGTCACGGGGAGAATGTACAGTTCAGTGGGACAGGCAGCATCTCTGGAGAGAAGGAGTGGGTGACGTTTCGGGCCTTCTCCTTTTCTCCATAGATGCTGCCTCACCCGCTGAGTGTCTCCAGCATTTTTTGTCTACTCTCGAGTTTTCCAGCATCTGCAGTTCCTTCTTAAAAATAAGAGATTGCTCTCAGTGACAGAGGGGGTAGTTTTAATGTAAGAGGTGATGCAAGTCATTTGGACTTGTTACAGGTCAAAATCGGGAAACTTTAGTTTAGATTAGTTTAGAGACACAGCGCGGAAACAGGCCCTTCGGCCCACCGAGTCCGCGCCGACCAGCGATCACCACACACTGACACTACCATACACGCACCAGGGACAATTTACAATTATACCAAGCCAATTAACTCACAAACCTTCTGAACCGTCTAAATTTTGTAGCCGGCAGGGCAGTACTTTGCATATCACCAACTTGGACAATTTAACATTTTTACCAAGCCAATTAACCTACAAACCTGTACTGCACGTCTTTGGAGTGTGGGAGGAAACCGAAGTTCTCGGAGAAAACCCGCGCAGGTCACGGGGAGAACGTGCAAACTCCGTACAGACAGCACCCGTGGTCGGGATCGAACCCGGGTCCCTGGCGCTGTGAGGCAGCAAGTCTACCGCTGCGCCACCATGCCGCCCTGTGTGATGTTTGGCAATGAAGGCAGGCGGCCAAGGAAGATTTTCAGCTGGACCTTTGTGTGGTTACAACATGTGACTCTAGTTTGCAAAATGACATGGGAACATTCCTCAATTGAACGATTTAACGAAAAGGGGCAGGGAAAATGCTGCCTGTCCCGCTGAGTTACTCCGGCATTTTGCGTCTATCTTTGAGTAGAGTTGTGTAGGGAGGAACTGCAGATGCTGTTTTAAACTGTAGATAGACACAAACATAGAAACATACAAACATAGAAATTAGGTGCAGGAGTAGGCCATTCGGCCCTTCGAGCCTGCACCGCCATTCAATATGATCATGGCTGATCATCCAACTCAGTATCCCGTACCTGCCTTCTCTCCATACCCTCTGATCCCCTTAGCCACAAGGGCCACATCTAACTCCCTCTTAAACATGGCCAATGAACTGGCCTCAACTACCCTCTGTGGCAGAGAGTTCCAGAGACCCACCACTCTCTGTGTGAAAAAAGTCCTTCTCATCTCGGTCCTCAAGGATTTCCCCCTTATCCTTAAGCTGTGGCCCCTTGTCCTGGACCTCCCCAACATCGGGAACAATCTTCCGGCATCTAGCCTGTCCAACCCCTTAACACTGGAGTAACTCAGCGGGACAGGCAGCATCTCCGGAGAAAAGGAATGGGTGACGTTTTAGGTTGAGACCTTCTTTCTTCTCTCCAGAGATGCCGCCTGTCCCGCTGAGTTTTTTCAGCTGTCCAGCTTTTTGTGTCCATCTTCGGTTTAAGCCGGCATCTGCAGTTCCTTCGAACACATTTCTTCCTTCCATCATCTCTATTTAATCTCGCTCTCCCCCCCCCCCCCACCCCCACCCCCACCCCCACCCCCACCCCCACCCCCACCCCCACCCCCACCCACACCCCCACCCCCACCGACAGAATCTTATTCTGAAGATGAGATGATACAAGGAACTGCAAATGCTAGTTTGTCAAACAGACGATACAGTGTGCTGGATTATATACACACACAACCCCCCCCCTCTCCCCCCCCCCCCCCCCCCGCACCCCCGCTTATTATATTGTATATAGTGTACTTCCTGTGTTTACATATTCTGTTGTGCTGCTGCAAGTAAGAATTTCATTGTTCTATCTGGGACTCATGACAATAAAACACTCTGGACTCTTGACTAACTCAGTGCGTTAGGCAGCTTCTCTGGAGAATGTGGATAGGTGACATTTCAGGTGTGTGTTTCAGGTGTGTCTGTCTCTGTAACCCCCCCCCCAACCCCCCCAACCCCCCCCCCCCCATCTGTGATTCTCCACCCCTCATAATCATTGAGGTACTAATTGTGGATGATCAGCCATGATCACATTGAATGGCGGTGCTGGCTCAAATAGCCGAACGGCCTACTTCTGCACCTATTATCTATTGTCCATCCCATCTAGCCTGTGTTACCCCCCCCCCCCCTCCCCTGCCCCCCACTCCTCCCATCTCTGACTGTCCTCTCTCCCCCACCCTCAGCCCCATCCCTTCTGACTTTCAGCTTGGGTAAAATGCCAGAGGACTGGACCCAGTTCCCAGTCTGTTCACACACACACACACACACACAGACCTGTAATCCTCAGCTTAGTCAACAATGGAGTGGATCGGTCGTGGGCGTTTGGGTCAGGAATGTTTGGAGGATTGAGCGGGTGGCGCTGAGCTGGTCTCTCCGGTGCCAGGGGCTGGGTGGCGGAGCGTTGGAGGGGACGGAGGGAGGCAGCGTTGCCCAGCCAGAGGCCGAGGGTCCTGCCCAGGGAGCTACTGGAACCACAGGCTGCACCTGGTGGTAGTTAACAAGGCCCATCCACTGGTAAATACTGCATCAGGCCTGTGCTCAGACACAGTGAGGAAGGCCCTGGACTGAGGGATACTGGGTCATTGTTTGACCAAGATCCATTATTATAAACCTAAACCTTAACAGTTTCTTCCCAGCTGTTATCAGGCAACTGAAGCATCCGACCACAACTAGAGAGCAGTCACTGAATTACTATCTGCCTCATTAGTGACCCTCGGACTATCTTTGATCAGATCTTGCTGGCTTTATCTAAACATTATTCCGTTCTCATGTATCTGTACACAGTGGATCAAAGTTCCTACCGCGAGCAAGAAAAAGACGTAGTACGGGCATGGGCAGATTCATGGGCGATTTTCGCCCCCATTTCCGTAACCGGCTTCCATCTCCGCACCAAAGATCCCGTAGCGGAGCAAAGATACTAGTGCGGAGACGGAAGCCGGTTACGGAAACATCCTCGTAAAAATAAAAGTTCTTTGGGAAAAATCTTCTCCTCATTTTCAGAATTATAATTTATTAACACAAACTGTTCCCCCGCAACGTTGATTACACTGCGGGTCGGGTCGGGTCGGGTTACTAAAATGGATGAAAAAAAGGCCCATGTTCCGCTCCGTTGCGTACTACGCGTCAGCCCGTTGCATTTAGCAGGAGTGGTCTATCTTGCTCCGCTATAGGATCTTTGCGGTGGACGGCTCGATTGTAATCATGTGTTGTCTTTCCGCTGACTGGTTAGCACGCCACAAAAGCTTTTCACTGTACCTCGGTACGCGGGACAATAAACGAAACTGAAACCTTAACGTTAACCTAAACCTGTCCTGGTAGACACTGCGTCAAACCCAGTTCTGGAGAAGGCAATGAGACAGGCCCCCCTAATGAGTCATCGAGTAATACAGCACGCATACAGGCCCTTCGGCCCAACTCGTTCATGCTAACGGATACATCCATCGAAGCTAGTCTCCATCTGCCTGCATTTACCCTTTTCCCTCGAAACCTTTCCTATCCTCGAAACAAACCAAATGTATTTCAAAAGTCGTAGTTGTGCGATCTCTACCGCTTCCTCTGGCAGTTTATTCAATTTATCCGCTACCTTCTGTGTGAAAAACCTGTTCCTCAGATTTAAATTTACTTTAGACTTTAGACT